>CAUYON010026112.1:0-22346 GCA_963573935.1 Arctocebus calabarensis | reverse complement strand
CTACAGGCGCCCGCCACAACGCCCGGCCATTTTTAGGTTGCAGCCATCATTGTTGTTTGGTAGGCCCAGGCTGGATACGAACCCGCCAGCTCAGGTGTACGTGGCTGGCGCCTTAGCCCGCTGAGCCACAGGCGCCGAGCCTAAGTTTTAAAACATATATTTGTTTATTTACTTTTAGAAATGAGGTCTCACTAAGATGAAGTATAGTAGCTATTTCCAAGTGTAAGATTCAAAGCACAGTACATCCTCAAACTTCTGGGCTCAAATGATTCTCCTGCCTTAGTTGCCCAAATAGCTGGGACTTCAGGCTCATGCCACTGTGCTCAGCATTTTCTTCCTTTTCACTATTTTTAAAATTAGAGACAGGATCTCACTATGTTGCCCAGGCTGATCTCAAATACCTAGCCTCAAGTGATCCCCCTACCTTGGCCTCAGAAAAGCTGGGACTAGGGCCAGGAGCAGTGACTCACACCTGTAATCCTAGCACTTGGGAGGCTGAGGAGGGTGGATTGGAGACCAGCCTGAGCCAGAGAGACACCGTGTCTCTAAAAATATCCGGGTTTTGTGGAGGGCACCTGCAGTCCCAGCTATTTGGGAGGCTAAGGCAAAAGAATAGCTTGAGCCCAAGAGTTGGAGGTTGCTGTGAGCTATGACGCCATGGCACTCTACCAAGGGTGGCAAAGTGACAAAAAAAATTTTTTTGGCTCAGTGCCTGTGGCTCAACAGGCTAAGGCGCCAGTCACATACACCTGAGCTGGCAGGTTCGAATCCAGCCCGGGCCCGCCAAACAACAATGACGGCTGCAACCAAAAAATGGCTGGGTGTTGTGGCCGCGCCTGTGGTCCCAGCTACTTGGGAGGCGGAGGCAGGAGACTCGCTTGAGCGCAGGAATTGGAGGTTGCTGTGAGCTGTGATGCCACAGCACTCTATCCAGGGTGACAGCTTGAGGCTCTGCCTCAAAAAAAAATAAAAATAAAAATAAAAAAAATAAAATTTGGCTCAGCGCCTGTTGTTCACTAGTTAGGGCGCCACCCACATGCACCAGAGCTGGTGGGTTTGAACCTTGCCCGAGCCTGCTAACCATGACGACAACAACAACAATAACAAAAATATAGCTGGGCATTGTGGAGGGCGTTTGTAGTCCCAACTACTTGGGAGGCTGAGGCAAGAGAATTGCTTAAGCCCAAGAGTTTGAGGTTGCTGTGAGCTGTGATTCCACTGCACTCTACCAAGGGTGACATAATGAGACTTTGTGTCAAAAAAAAAAATGCTGGGGTTACAGGCATAAGCCACTGCAATTAGCCCCTTTCATTGTTGTTTTCTTTTGATATTTTTCTTTATTATTATTATTTTTTTTTTTTGTAGAGACAGAGTCTCACTTTATGGCCCTTGGTAGAGTGCCGTGGCATCAAACAGCTCACAGCAACCTCCAACTCCTGGGCTCAAGCGATTCTCTTGCCTCAGCCTCCAGAGCAGCTGGGACTACAGGCGCCCACCACAACGCCCAGGTATTTTTTTTTGTCGTTGCAGTTCGGTGGGACCGAGTTTGAACCCGCCACCCTCGGTATACGGGGCCGGAGCCTTACCGACTGAGCCAGAAGCATCACCCTGTTTTCTTTTGATTTTTTAAAAAATGTATTTATTTATTTGAGACAGTCTCATTTTATCATCCTTGGTAGAGTGCTGTGGCGTCGCAGCTCACAGCAACTTCAAATTCTTGGGCTCAAGAGATCCTCTTGCCTCAGTTTTTCATTTAGAAGAGATGGGGGTCTCACACTTGCTCAGGCTGGTCTCAAACTGGTGAGCTCAAGCAATCCACCCTCCTCAGCCTCCCAGAGTGCTAGGATTACAGGCGTGAGCTACTATGCCTGGCCTATTTTTTTGTTTGTTTGTTTGAGACAGAGTCTCACTCTGTCACCCTGGATAGAGAGCCTGTGGCAGCCTATCCCACATAGCTCCCAGCAGCCTCAAATTCCTGGGCTTAAGAGATGATCTTGCCTCAGCCTCCTGAGTAGCTGGGACAACAAGCGCCTGCCCTACACCAGCTACTTTTTTTTTTTAGTAGAGACAGGGTCTCTCCCTCTTATTCAGTCTGGTCTCGAACTCAAGCGATTCACCGACTTCAGCCTCCAACAGTTCTGGGATTACAGGCATGAGCCACCGTGCTTGGCCTTTTCTTTTGATTTACAGGAGTTCTTTGTATATACTGGTTATGAACTTGTTGTTGGTTATCTGTGTTATAAATATCTCCCACACTGTAGCTTGTCGTCTACTCTTTTAATGAGCAAAAATTCTTAATTTTAATGGTCATTGATATCAATCTTTTCCTTTATAGTTGATGCTTTTTTGTATCCTTATAAATAAATATTTCTCTAAACCTAAGTAACAATAGTCTCCTAATATTGGGAAGTAAATCTGAACACTGATTTACTCCTCCCTCTGGTAATTCAGCCCAGTGGAAAAGCAAACCAACAGCAGAGTCTGAACTCCAAAAGATCCCCTTTTGCAAAATAGACGATTTCTTGGGCCAAGAAATTTCACTGTCACATGGTAGCCTAACTGCTGTCCCTACTTGCCCTAGAAAAATATAAAGCATTTGGTAGTGTCTTTAGCTCAGTGGGTAGGGTGCCAGCCACATGCACCAGGGCTGGTGGGTTCGAACCCACCCTGGACCTGCTAAAACAAAAATATAGTCAAGCATTGTGGCAGGTGCCTGCTAATATGGTAGGTCCCAGCTACTTGGGAGTTGGAGGCAAGAGAATTACTTGAGCCCAAGAGTTTGAGGTTACTGTGAGCTATGATGCCATGGCTCTCTCCTGAGGGCAATAAAGTGAGACTCTGTCTCAATTAAAAAAGAAAAATATAGAGCATTAAGCTGGTGATGTCCTTGCCTACTGGATTCCTTTCCATGGTTCACTGTGTATACTCTGCTTACTTCTATGTTTTTACACTTACATTTTCTTTCTTTTTTTTTTTCAGACTTGAGTTTCATTTTGTCGCCCTCAGTACAGTACTATGGCATCATAGCTCACAGCAACCTCCAGCTCCTGAGCTTAGGCGATTCTCTTGCCTCAGCCTCCCAAGTATCTGGGACTACAGGTGCCCACCACAACGCCCAGCTATTTTTTGTTGTTGTTGTTGCAGTTTGGCCAGGGCCAGGTTCGAACCCGCCACCCTTGGTATATGGGGCCAGCACTCTACTCACTGAGCTACAAGAGCTGCCAGACATTTTCCATTTTATTTATTTATTATTTTTGAGACAGAGTCTCACTTTCTAACCCTCAGTAGAGTGCTAAGGTGTTATAGCTCACAGCAACCTCAAACTCTTGAGCTCATGTGATCCTCTTGCTTTAGACTCCCAGATAGCTGGGACTCCAGGCGCCCGCCACAATGCTGGGCTATTTCTTTAGAGATGGGGTTTCTCGCTATTACTCAGGCTGGTCTTGAACTCCTGAATTCAGATGATTCCTTCTCCACTGCACCCCACCCCAAGTCTCGGCCTCCTAGAGTGCTGGGATGTGTCGGCTATTTTGTTGTTGCAGTTGTCATTGTTTAGCTGGCCTGGGCCTGGTTTGAACCCGCCAGCCTCGGAGTATGTGGCCAGCGCTGTAACCACTGTGGTACAGGAGCCAAGCCTACATAGGCCTTTTAAAATTCTCCCAATAAAGTTTTGTTTTCCATGTAAAGTCTTTCCCATATTTACCAGATTTGTCCCTAGATGCTGGCTTTTGTCCCTAAATACTAGATTTTTGTTATTATGTTATTTTCTTTTTTTTTTTGAGACAGAGCCTCAAGCTGTCACCCTGGATAGAGTGCTGTAGCATCACAGCTCACAGCAACCTCCAATTCCTGGGCTCAAGCGAGTCTCCTGTCTCCACCTCCCAAGTAGCTGGGACTACAGGTGCCTGCCACAACGTCCAGCCATTTTTTTTTTTTTTTTGGTTGCAGCCGTCATTGTTGTTAGGCGGGCCAGGCTGGGATCAAACCCGCCAGCTCAGGTGTATGTGGCTGGCGCCTTAGCCTGTTGAGCCACAGGTGCCGAGCCTATGTTATTTTTTGTTGTGTGAAAATATATAACCAGTTGATGGTGGAGCCCATGGCTCAGTGGGTAGGACGCTACCCAAGGCTGGTGGGTTTGAACCCAGCCTGAGCCTGCTAAACAACAACCACCACAACAAAAAAATAGCCGGGCACTGTGGTGAGCACCTGTGGTCCCAGCTACTTGGGAGGCTGAGGCAGGAGAATCACTTAAGCTCAGGAGTTTGAGATTGCTGTGAGCAGCAATGCCACAGTAACTCTACCCGGGGCAATAGATTGAGACTCCGTCTCAAGAAAAAAAAAAAAAGAAAGAAAGAAATATATAACCAGTTTATATTTGATTGCATACTAATAATTTTTAAAAATGAGACTTTTTCCTTTCCAATCCTGTGTCAGAAGACATTTGACACAATTTTTTGGTTGTGTGTGTTCACCTGCTCCACCGGGGAAAAAGTGTAGACACACCCTTCTAACAGGAGAAATCTCATCACTCAGATTGTGAACAATGTGAGTAAGAGAAATTCAAGAAAGAAGGGAAGACCATTATCTTCTGGCACTGAGGAAAGGCTAACTGGGAAGATGCATTTTATAATGTAAAAGGGAAAAACAACAAAGGATTGCATGTTTTGCAGCAGAACAAATGAGAAAGGTAGAAGGAGAGAAACCATTCACTGTGAGACATGCAAGAGGAAGCCTGGACTTCATCCTGGAGATCTTCATCCTTTTAATCCAACACTTTTAATTATTTTATGTAATCTAAAATAGATAATAAAATCACCAGTTTACTTCATATTTATGTTTATATCTTTTAAAACTGTGGGATAATTGTAAGTAATCCACCAACCTCTTTCCCACTCAAATAAGAGCTGGGGAGTATGCAGGTAGGAGAAAAGTTGGATTGGAAAGGGTTAAAAATGGGCGGTGCCTGTAGCTCAGTGAGTAGGGTGCCGGGCCCCAGATACCAAGGGTGGTGGGTTCAAACCCGGCCCCAGTCAAACTGCAACAAAAAACTAGCCAGGTGTTGTGGTGGGCACCTGTAGTCCCAACTACTCAGGAGCCTGAGGCAAGAGAATTGCCTAAGCCCAGGAGCTGAAGGTTGCTGTGAGCTGTGTGACACCACAGCACGATAAAGTGAGACTCTATCTCTAAAAAAAAGGAAAGGGTTAAAAATTTTATTTAAGGTTGATATGTAGAAATGCTATCAATGTTAATATTGTACCCCCACGCCAAGCAAAACTCTCTAATGAATTCTAATTATATATAAACCTTGACACAGGGTCCATTCTGTCCCTCATGTTAAGGATAGCGGTGCAATCATGGCACACTACAACGTCAACTCCTGGATTCAAGCCTGATCCTCCGGGGTCAGCCTCCCAAGTAGCTATGACTACAGTATGCACCATCATGCCTGGCTAATTCTTAAAGTTTTAGAGACAGAGTCTCACTCTGCTGCTCTCAGTAGAGTGCCATAGTGTCACAATTCACAGCAACCTCCATCTCTTGAGTTTAGGCGATTCTCTTGCCTCAGCCTCTGGAGTAGCTGGGACTACAGGCACTCGCCACAACGTCTGGCTATTTTTTTGTTATTGTTGCAGTTTGGCTGGGGCCACCCTAGGTATATGGAGCTGGTGCCCTACTTACTGAGCCACAGGCGCCGCCCCTAATTCTTAAAGTTTTTGTACAGGGTCTTACTATGCTGCCCAGGCTGGTCTTGAACTCTTTTTTTTTTTTTGAGACAGAGCCTCAAGCTGTCACCCTGGATAGAGTGCTGTAGCATCACAGCTCACAGTAACCTCCAATTCCTGGGCTCAAGAGAGTCTCCTATCTCTGCCTCCCAAGTAGCTGGGACTACAGGCGCCGGCCACAATGCCCGACCAAGAGCTGGAGTTTGCTGTGAGCCATGATGCCACAGGACTCTACCGAGGGACAAAGTGAGACTCTGTTTCTTCCCTTAAAAAAGAAAGAAAGAAAGAAAAAAATCTAGACCAACAACCATTTTTTTTCCGGTTGTAGTTGTCATTGTTTGGCAGGCTGGATCTGAACCCACCAGCTCTGGCGTATGTGCCTGGCACCCTAGCCGCTGAGCTACAGGCACCAAGCCAGAACTACGATCATTTTTTACCTGGAATAGTTAACCCACAAATGTTTAATACAATTACTTATGTGTTTGTATTTCAATGTTTATCTTTTTTAAAAATTAATTTTCTTAAAATATATCTTTTATTTCCTTTAATAGCAATTTTTCTCTTGACTATGTTGTGAATTCTAGCAAATATAACCATTTAGGGTTGTTTTCACTAACTGTCAGGGACTATCTCTAAAAGTATAGACAAGTAAGTTTATAGACATTATTTTGAATGTATTTTGACTACCTTTATTAGCATAATTTTATTTGAGAGTTAGGTTATCTGTGTTGTCAATGTTGGTATTTTCGGCAATAATTCTGAGTCAAGCTGACCCAGAAGTCTTACTTTTGAGCCCTATTCCCATCTCCCTTCAGGTGACCTTGGGTAAGCCAACCTACCAGAAACCCGGGTCCATGTTCATAAAGTGAAGACATAACCTGTCGTACCTACCTTACAGGGTGCCTCTATAGACCAACTAGGTCAATGTATGTGAAAGTATATACAACTATAAAGAACTAAAAAAGGACAATTACAGGTTAGTCAGTGAAGGTCAACCACCAAAATAATAGTCATGCCTATAGCCAAACGCTTTTATATGAAACAGCTTAATAAGAAGTGGACAGTTAAGCAAATGAAGACTGTCTTATACATACTATGTTCCTAGCCTGCTCTACTGAGTTTAATCTTTGGAAAGTCTTAATTCGTTTTAAGAATCTGAGTTAAGGTATTTGTTAGTGTTTATTTTCTATTATCCCACTGTCTTAGCTCCTGTCTTAAGATTGATTTTTATTTCCTGTTAACTTGAAAGTATACATTTTAAAAAATATTTGATTAGGCTCAGCGCCCATAGTTCAGTGGTTAGAGTGCCAGTCACATACACCAGGGCTGGTGGGTTCAAACCCAGCCCGGGCCTGCTAAACAATAATGACAACTACAGCAACAAAAAAAACAGCTGGTCGGGCTCGGTGCCTGTGGCTCAATGGGCTAAGGCGCCAGCCACATACACCTGAGCTGGCGGGTTCGAATCCAGCTCCGGCCCGCCAAACAACAATGACTGCTGCAACCAAAAAATGGCCAGGCATTGTGGCGGGCGCCTGTAGTCCCATCTACTTGGAAGGCAGAGGCAAGAGACTTGCTTGAGCCCAAGAATTGGAGGTTGCTGTGAGCTGTGATGCCATAGCCCTCTATCCAGGGTGACAGCTTGAGGCTCTGTCTCAAAAAAAAAAAAAAAAAAAAAAATTAGCTGGTCTTCATGTTGGGCACCTGTAGTCCCAGCTACTTGGGAGGCTGAGACAAGAGAATCACTTAAGTCCAAGAGTTTGGGGTTGCTGTGAGCTGTGATGCCAGAGCCCTCTACTGAGGGTGACATATTAAGGCTCTGTCTCAAGAAAAAAAAATTCAATTAGTGGTTACCCTAGGAATTAGGACTTTCGTCTCTGACCACCTTTCCTTCTGTCTAGTATCAGTATTACGGTAATTCTGTCAATGCAGATCTACTCATGGTTAATTATCTCAGTTGTTCAATAATTAGCAATTATTTTCTTTAAGTGCAGGTAAGATATTAATACACTATTTTGTTTCCATTTTTGCTATTGAAAAGTTAACATGTGATCTCCCAAATCCATAACTATATAGGGGGTGTCTGGACAGCCGGTTACCAAATTTTTCAAAATTTTCGCCCAGCCTCTAAGCTGCAATTGGGAGGACTTGCTGTTCTCTCATGCCTCCCTAATCATCCCTGAAAGTCCTGCGCCCCGTTTGGGGAGGGACATACTAACTAAAACAGGAACTTTACCCTTCTGGAGATCTAGTCGTGATCAAAACTCTTCCCTCTAATTCACCTTCCCTGACCCCAGCTTGGGAAGCCCCCTTTCCTGTTATCTTGTCTTCTACTGTTAAAGTTATAGGAGTCGATTCTTGCATACGTCATTCACAAGTAAAGTCCTGGAACCCTCCATCCTCTACACTGGCAGGCAATGAAGACAGCCAACCAACAGACTACCTGCACTTGTGAGCCAAAAGAAAGTTTGAAGTTATTATTTAGGAAACAGCAAGAAAAACCGTAATATGGTTTTCTTTTAGCATCATTGAATAAGTGCTTCTGACCTGACGCTGTTCTACCTTTGCCTATTACTAATTACACTAATCAGATTTATGTTTTCCAGAGATGTCATCAAGCCATGCGCAATAAAGATGGTTCCAGTCCATGGTATCACTCTCCCTCTGGGTAAACCCTAATGCCCCCTTCTATCATTGCCCGATTCAGCAGGAAGCAGTTAGATCGAGTCTTCGCCCCTTTTCCCTAATAGCAGTTGGAGTTTCTACTCAGAGAGGGAGAATTGATGCAGGACAATTGGCGCCCTAGCCAGCTCAGTGGGGCTGGCAGACTTGCCGCCTCCTCCTTGGCAGTGTCGGTGGTGCAGCAGCCAGCTGAAGAGGCAGCGGACTGGATGGCAGGCAAGGAGGGGGACTTCCAACCTCCACTAGAGGCTCCAATTGCCAAAAAGGCTGGACAACTGCTGAGGAGACACCTGTGCCTTGGTGTCTCCTTCACTTCACATTTAGGACTAAATGTGGAACCCCCATCTCCTATGCCTAGGTCAATTTCTTGTGAATTTCATAGGCCTCAATTCCATGAATGGACTGTATACATTCATTGATACATTCATTCACCTTGCCCCTGGCGGAAGGGACTGTATTCATTCGTTTCCTTGCCAAGGGACTCATAAACCTATATATACCCTGAGACTAAAGGCCTAAAGGAGGAGAGGGGGAAAGACCGGGAGAGAAACGGAGAGAGCTTCTCTCTCCCCACTAGAATTCTCTCCCTCTACCAGGACCTTTAGTGTTTAGTGTTTTCTGTATTCTTTTCTGTCTTACCAGTAGGGGGTGGGAGGGAATAATATAATGAAGAATAATAAAATACATGTTTAAAAAAAAGAAATAAAAAGTTGCAATTTTATAGATAGAGGTATTGTCATTTACTCAATGACATAATGAATAAAAAAATAAGTCTTATCAGAATTAATATTAGAAGGCATTTAGCAGTGAAAGAAATGTGAAAAAATATTTAATGTTAATTTGATTTTAAATTAACATTAGAGGATTCACAGTAGAAAGCATCAAGACACTAATATTTTTAGACATTACTGTAAACAGGTGGTTATTATGAAGACTAATCTAAAGTTGAAATAGTTTATTTGTATGTAGGTTAAAAAAATAAGGACATTGGTTTAAGATATAGTTAAAAATTACACTTACTGTATGATTTTTGCATTAAAATTATATTAGGAAGTTTGAAAATTTAATATAAATGTATTTCAAAAGTCAAAGAAAACTAAAACTTATATCTGTTTCTTAATAATTGTTCTCAAACTACTGATTAACAGATCTACTATTTTAATATTAGTATTAATATTGATTAACCTACTTCTTTCTGATTATCAAACTACTACATTGAGGGAAAAGTTGTTAAAACTCTGTGTCAGATGGTATGTTCTTGAATTGCCCACATACTTATTTCTACAAAAAGTTCTATGTGTTATATCTTTGTCTGTGAGTTTCAAATTTTGTAGTTTGAAGATAAAATAATTTTTTCCCTTATAGGAATATTGTGACAACCAAATGAGTTAATGTGTATAATGTACTGAAAACAGTGCCTGGAATATAGCCCATTTCCAGTAAGTATTTGTAATGAAGATGATGATGGTGATGATGGTGGTGATTGTGGTGATGGTGATGATGGTGATGATGGTGGTGATTGTGGTGATGGTGATGATGGTGATGATGGTAGTGATGGTGATGGTGGTGATGATCGTGGTGATGGTCTTGATGGGGGTGATGGTGTTGACAGTGATGATGGTGTTAATGGTGATGGTGGTGATGGTGGTGATGATGGTGGTGATTGTGGTTATGGTGATGATGGTGGTGGTGATGGTAGTAATGATAGTGGTGATTTTGTTTATAGTGATGATCGTGGTGGTAATTTTGGTGATGGTGATGATGGTGATGATGGTGAGGTGTTGATAATAGTGGTGATGGTGGTGATGGTCTTGATGCAGGTGATGGTGTTGTTAGTGATGATGGTGTTGATGGTAGTAATGGGATGATGGTGGTGATGGTGATAGTGGTGATATATAATTGTAGAGGAGTTTCAGGTATCCTCTACCACATACAACAAACTGCACAAGCATCGCTGAACTTGTGTTACATTATATTATTCTTTATTCTGTAATAATCACAGACTATCAATGTGAAAGAGATTATACAACCAATCACATGTATGAAATTATGGTACCATCAAAAGATGTTTGAAGGAGTCTGTCTCAGCATAAATTTAGGCAGGGATTACTGAATCCACTAGATAAACATGAATGGAAAGTGGGTATATTTTAAACTTCCACAGTTTCCATTAATTTCATCAGTGATTCTGAGGAAATTAGTATGCAGTTTATTTTTCTGTTTGTATCATTCTCAAACACCTGAGAGTACATTGATGCTGCCGTGAGGCTATACAGTACTCAAAAATATTGTACTACTTTACTACAAAATGGTATTAAAAATCATTCATTGTTTTAAGGGCAAGAGGAATAAAAAGTAAATTGATTTCTCCAGCTAGTTTCTCACCAGAAAATTTCCATTTTCAATATTTTTTTAACTAAAATACTTCCCTTTGCTCCTTCCTTAAAATGAAATCCTGTCAGCAGCATTTTTTTGCTTAAATATATTTTGTGAATACAGTTTTACATTCAAATACTTTATAAGCTTGATTATGAAGTATGTTAGTTTATTCACCTGAGTTCTTTTAGTCTTACTCAAGTGAAAATTTATAAGGCATGCAAGGCATTATGGTTCATACCTGTAATCCTATCACTCTGGGAGGCCAATGGGGGATTGGCCATTGATGTCAGGACTGGTGGGCACAGTCCTAGCTGCTTGGAAGAGTGAGGAAGGAGGATCATATGAACCCAGGAGTTTGAGGTTGCTGTGAGCTGGGCTGATGCCACGGCACTCTAGCTCACATGACAGAGTGAGATTCTGAGAAAGAAAGAAAAGAAAGAAAGAAAGAGAGAGAAATGAAGGAAGGAAGGAAAGAAGGAAGGAAGGAAGGAAGGGAGGAAGGGAGGGAGGGAGGGAAAGAAAGAAAGGAAAGAGAGAGAAAGAGAAAAAGAAAATTCACTAGAAGGACTTATCTTTTTAAAACTATTTCTCAAGATGGATTATGTAACATAAGAAAACATTGGACTAAAGAATCAATGTACAATTTACCAAATCAAAGAGTTACTGGCTAAAGACTTTTTAGAAATAAAATTTTTAAACATAAGCTTATAAGTGATTATGTTATTAATGTATCTCTGCTTTAGGAGTAGGATTGTGTGCCTTCAAAGACCTCATGTTTTGTCCTATTAAAAGCTCCTTGACACGTAACAAAGACCATCTTTTATCCAGTGCTTTCAGCTATGCTGTGTTTATTGATCCTAACAATTATTAGGTATTGCTTTATTATGATGATTCACAAAGCACGTATTATGGCCTGAATTATGTCTCCATGAAATTTATGGGGTGGAAGTTCTGACTCTCAGTGTGAATATAATTAAACATAGGACCTTTGTTGATGTAATTAGATTAAATGAGGTCATAAGATGGAGCCATAATTCAAAAGAACCGGAGTCCATGTCAGAAAAGGAAGAGACACCATAAATGCCGACCCACCAGGAAAAGGCCACATAAAGATGCAGCCAGAGAGTGGCTCTTTGCAAGACAGGAAGATAGGCTTTATCTGAAAGCAACCTTGCAGATGCCTTGATCTTGAACATCCAGATCCCATAACTATGAGAAAATAAATTTCCTGGTTTAGGTGTGTAATACTACCCACTGGCCATTGTTCAGGGCATCCAATCACTAGTATTTTCTTATAACATCCCTAGCACATTAATACACTCTGTCAAGAACTTTAGATACATTATTTCTTGTGAGTGCCACAATGATATAAATAGTACCAGTTTCTTGTAAATAAGGTTTGGAGATGTTTAGCATTCTGGGGTCACTAAGGTAATGGGGAGGAAATCTGGACAGCTCTTGCACTACCTTCCACCACTTTGGGAGAGCAGTGGCATGCCTGGGGATGGTCATTAATATGAATGACCAAGAGACCAAGACAAAGGTAAAGTTTGTGAGCAATTTATATAGTTGTAACTATTTAAAAATGAACACAAACTTTATGACCACTCTGTATAAATCTTTCCACAGGCTCTCTCCAGTTTTACAACCAAAGAAATGTCATTTTTTTTTAATTACTGAGGAATTACCTCTTTGAAAAGTAAACATTGAAAAAAGGGCTCTATCTTTCAATCTCTGTGGAAGGGTAGGAGCCTAATTAGATGGGCACCAATTAACAAATACAAATGATCTAATTACACAGAAAAATCGTGACAAACTCAGGAATAACAATATGCTCTGTAAGACCCATTGACCAATCTCCCCCCAGTGGCACCCAGCACTTTTTAGTAGCTCACCCCAGCATTCTACCACTTTTGTTTCAGCAGAATTGAGATCTGTCTTTTTTCCTTGGTGCAACAGTCTTCAGTAAAATCTTCCTGGCCTCATTATCTTTGCTCAGGGAAATGTTCATTGTAACAGAACATAAAGGATCCAGAAACTAAATACCTAAGAAGAAATTTCAGCAAACTAAAGTTTTAGAAAAATACGAAGAGAATGATAACACAATGGAAAAAGCCTGGGATGCAGAAACCTGGAGATTTCTGCCCAGAGCCTGCCAAAAGTAATTGTTCAAATATTTGGGTCATTGAAAAGTAGAGCAAGAAGCACCTCATTTCCAAATGGGTTGTATTCTGCAAAGTGTGCTGAAAGGGATGAATTCAAGTGTAAGCAGCTTATTTAGGATGTGAAAGAAAGACCAGTAGGGAAGAAGTGAGACTAAAAGGAAAGACAGCCAAGAACAATTACCTTTCCTTGAACCTACTATGGTGGTTTAATTAACTGGGGGTTAATTCCTCATAGAAAACTTCCACACAGGTGAGGAACCTGGAATGTTTGTTTATGAGCTGCTGCTAGATGCTGGTTTAGGTTTGAGGGTGTTACTGCCCAGCCTCTCTTTCCCCATGTAGGCAGGCAAAGCTATCTTGGGGAAGAGGCAGGCAGGGGAGCCAGGGAAAATCCTCTGGAAAAGGATGTAGGAACTGCCCAGTAGAGAATTTACAATAAAATCGCAAGGGTGATAAGTTATGGATGGGACATTTACAGGGTCAACTTTATGGTGTTAATATATGTTACTTCTAGATAAGAATTCCATGCTCACAACATTTTAGAAAAGATTTGAATTAATCTTACGTAAAGATTCAATTCTTAAAATTCAATAAATCTTACATATATTAATACCAGTTAACATACTGATATATTAACACCAATGCAATGATATGACATTGATATTCTCACAAAAATACCACACCTCAAAAGAGAAGTTGTAACTCTATTTTTTCACCCAGAACCCCATGAGTAGATCAAACACACAATATTCTTTATGTGTATCAAGTGAGATAAAAGCCGTAAACACCTGGCATATTTGGGAGGGCAGAAGGAGGCATATTCAGCAATTATATTTGGTCAAGATTCCTGTTCAGGCCTGACAGGGTCCTTTGTCATTTTCTCATGTCAAAATCCTTCAAATAATGTTTTTGCTTATTTGGGTTGGGCATGGCCAGTATGCCCCCCAAATGAGCTTCTTGTCTTTGGCATAGCTTAATGTATGAAAATGTTGGAATTCAAAAGAATAACTGCGATGAAAGGAAAACTAAGCCTCAAGTTGCTATTGGTCCATATAATAAAATGTGCTTTCTAACATATCCTTAAATTAGTTGCTCATTTTGTTATTAGCACTATTCTGTGATTAGAGATGCATGAAAGTAAGGCATTCCTAAGGTTAATAATCAGCTACCTTTAAGAAAACATAGCAGGTAATGTCCTGTTGCAGCCCATATAGCCTATGGCTAGGAGTGAGAGTTATAAGAAATACCTGTGTAGCTCAATCATGGAACACCTGGGTGGAAAGGGCGTGGAGAGGGATTTGGCTCACCTAACAGGCATGAGAGCTCACGAGATGAGAGCAGTGGTGAATTGGCAGTCTCTACACCTGTGCTGTTGAGAAGCACAAAATTAGCCTTACAGTAGGCGGGAGGAGAAGGCAGTCAGAAGCATGCGCTTTCTATCACGGACCTGCTTACTCTGTCTCTGTCTCCTCTCCTGCCTGCAGAATGCCAGTATGGTGTCTATCTGCAGAAGATCACTAAGCTATGCTAAAGACTAAGATCTATCTATCTTTCTAAGAAGACTGCTTTATTCTCTCTAAGTCTCTCTCTCTCTCAAGCTAAAATAGATGGCCCTCAGGCACCTAAGAGAATTTTCTGAGCAAGGTAACTTAGCAGTCCACGTCCTGAACCTAGTTCGCTGAGCCGGAGACCTGGCCAGTCCAGGACCCTGACGAGTGGTGTCAGAAGTGACATGTGACAATGTCAAGTAGAAATATTTGAGTATATAGAAGCCTCTGAGAAGGAACTCACCCTAAAGGACACAGAAACCTTCTCTGACAGGCTTTAACTACTTAAGCGCCTCTGTCATCTGCTCAGAATAGTGGGTGTGGTTCTCACTGGAGGGTGGTTCTCTGTACAGACCTCTATGAAGTTATGTGTAAATTATTCAAGGGCTAAGAGAAGGCTTGGTAATAAAAATAATAACAATAAAAAATAGAAATACCCATTTTACCTAAAATTTAATTCAATATGTTAAGGTATAAACAGCACTACTTCAATGTCCCAGGAAAGAACTGATGACGGAAAATGAGTAAACGTAGTTTGGACACTTTGTGATGGGGTTTCCTTTGATCAGAGGCCCTTAGGGGTGTCCATTCTTCATATTAGCATAGTAGTTACTCTGCAAAAGTAAAGCTGAGATTTAAAAAAAAAATAAAACCGTTGTTGTCAAAGGGCATATAGGACATTCCAGAAATACTTTAAGTAAGGGGAAATTACGCCAGAAAGTGGATGCCCAATTTTCATATTATAAAAAGAGTCATTAAAATACAAGTTATGATAATAAACACTGTAATTGAAACATTGATGCATATTTAGAAAATGTAACAGTTTATAAAATGCTTTGATTATTTATTATCATCTTTAATTTCAAGGCAGTTACATTGTCTTTGGAAGGCAACTAATAATTATTTTGGTACTGTTGACACTTCTCTGAGTCCAATTATCTCTCTCTCTCTTTTTTTTTTTTTTTTTTTTTGATATATGGAGGAAGTGCATTTCAAATAAATGTTCAGCTTATATCCCCTGGAAAGTCACTACAGTATTAACACGAGTTATAATGCTTCTTATTGGATATGTAATGTACTTGATTTTCAATATTGACAAATCCAATATTTACAATTATCATAATTGGTATATGGTATTATTGCTTACTTGATAAAACTAAGGCCACAAAATTTGTATCCTTTTCAGGTTCAGGTTCAGACTTCCAAGTCTAGTATTAAAATTTTCCTTGCAGGTAGTTAAGATTTATAATGAAAAATTCACACTTTATACAACTCCTCTGAAGTTCTTTAGAATTACTAAACCATGGGCATATCAAAAAGTAGTCTACTTTGCCCATGTATTAGCTTGAAATGCAATGGTCTTTAACACATGAGTGAGTTTTTACCCATGTGAGTGTTGAGTAGCAGGTTGAAGATCTTCATTTGTGGAGCATCCGTGGTCACACATCTCAGTTGTCAGCGCTATGTTTTCATTTCACCTCTATTGCTAACTGCCTTAAAGATCTAAAAAGCTAACTTAAAAATGTTTGCCTCAAGGGAACCCTCTGTAAATTGACCACCCAATTGACTGTAAAAAACTGACCAACACATGGAGGTGGTCCACATAAGGAACGAGGCCTATTCTACCTACATTTGGCACATGGCTGGCCTGTGAAAGTAAGGCCAACTTAGGGAGGTTGTCCATGCAGGGAGCTGGCCTTCTATACAGGTTCTGAGGTGTGTGTGAATGTGTATAAGATGCACGTATTTATGTATAATGCAAACACGGACATGAACATGTGTATACATGTATATGCATGTATGTATGTAAATTCATGTGTATGTATGCACACCATATATAATCATATATATAATTAAAGTGATCATTTTCTTGAATAAGCAGCTTAGTTTATTATTTTATGAAATGAGCATAAGAAAGTCCAAGTGCCCATTGACTCATCAATGGATTAACAAATGTGGTACATGTATACCATGGAATACTATGCAGCCATAAAAAAGATTGAGACTTTATGTCTTTTATATTTACCTAAAAGGAGCTGGAAAATATTCTTCTTAGTAAAATGTCTCATTGCAAGTATAAGTTGGATCTATCAGGTGTAGAACACAAATTTCTTAATGCTGTAATTGGATACAGGAGGTGAAGGCTATGTTGATTAGGAGGATTTAAGCACTCCAATTTGCACAAATAATCAACACATTGAATCCCATAGTGGCATAAATATATTCATGATCTATGTACAAATGACTTAATACAAAAAAAATGGTAAAGTGTCTCAAGAATGGGAAAAAAAAGTATTCAATGTACTCAATACTACTATTCAATCAATATGTAATCAACTATACATTCATACAAATGTTAAAACATAACTATAGTCCAGAAAGTAGGAGGGAAGAGGAGACAGTGGGGAGGGGAGGGGAGAGGCTGGGAGGAGGGAGGGTATTTGGGGGGACCTCGCCTCATGTGCATAATGCAGTGGTACATTTAAAAACTATTAAGAAAAGAGTGTAATTTTCTTACCACACCAAATAAGTAAGCGTGGTGATGGATATGTTAATCACTTTGAGGTATCATTGTAAATCACCTTGTATGTCAAATCAGTACAGGGAACCACATAAATGCATCAAGATACACAGTTATGATTTAAATAAATAAATAAATAATAAAATAAAAGAATCTTAGCCTATAGGAGTACCATTGTAGAAAAGAGCTAGTGAAATTTGGACCAAGTCACAAGTTTTTATTTTAGCATCTTATTCTTATCACAGAGTCTGACCCAAACCTGACTCCCCAGATTCAAAGGAAATCGTCTCCTTCTTCCCCATCCATTATTGATTACTTTAAGTGAGAATTTTGTCTTCCTTTGCTTTAAGCATGCTTGAGGGTGATTTTTGATCATTTTAGCTTTTGCAAAAATAGATTAAATAGGATAATCCCAGCCCATTTTTTAAGTATAAGAGAATGAATAATGGAGGAAATTTGAGTGTACTCATGAGCTTATTAGAAAATTTTGTTTTAAAATATCAACCCCACTGCTAATTATTGTTCATGATTGAACAAAGGCAGTAATCTTTTCTTTTTCTTACTTTTCTTTTTCTTCTTTACTTTTAAAAATCTTTCATAAAAGGGGAAGAACTTCAGAGTTTTGTGGAATATGGAATAGTTAACTTTGCTCGAGGGAAACCTAATTTAATAGGAATTATAAATGATTAAAAAGAAAAATGAGAAGTTGACCTAGTATTTCAAAATCTTCAGCAGAGACGAAACTTTTCCTTTTGTAATTTATACAATACTAAAAGAGAAAAAGTAGATCTTAAATAATCATCTTTTCTGATGCTGAAATAGCACCACAGAGCCCAGTGCTTTTCTTTACTAAGCTACTGAGTGTTGCTTTAACCTGCATATGTGCACAGAGCTACAACTGGTCCTGAAGTGCTCACTGTCTGAGGAATTGACAGCCTTTTTATCCTTTAACTATAGTAAACAATTGTCATTAATTTTTCAAGTAAAAGAATATAGGAATTATATATATATATATAATTTCAATTTTAATCATTATAGGTACATAATAGTTGCATATATTTATTTTGCATATGTGGCATTTTGATACAATTATACAATGTGAAATAATCAACACTCAGGGTAATTAGGAGTATTCATCACCTCAATCATTTATCCTTTTTTTGTGTTAGAAACATTCTAGTTCCATGCTTTCGCAATGTATATTCTTAGTACTTTTGTTGCAAATGAGTCCACTGTTCATGTGTGGATTTATTCTGGGGTTTGTAATCTGTCTCATTGGTATTTGTGCTTATTTTTATCCCAGTACTATGCTGCTTTGATGACTATATCTTTGTAGTATGATATGAAGGTAATATGATTCCTACAGTTTTATTCTTTTGCTCAGGATGGCTTTGGCTGTTCTATGTCTTTTGTGGTACCCAAAAAGTTTTAAAATTTATTTTTTATATTTTGTAAAGAATATTATTGGTAACTCACTAAAAAATTAATAAATCGAAAAGTGGGTTTTTTGAAAATAAAACTGATAAACTTTTAGTGAAACTAATAAAAAATAGAGACCACTTAATAAATAAAATCAAAGATGCAAGAGGAGACATTACAACTGATATGACAGAAATTCAAAACATTATTTGAGGCTATGAAGACTATTATGAGTGAACTTTATGGGAATTAATTGGAAAACCTAGAAATGGATAAATTCCTAGACACATACAGCCCTCCATGACTCAAATATGAAGCAATCCAAAACCGAAATAGACTATTAACAAGTTGTAAAATAGACACAGTAATATGTCATAAAAAATCTCTCACTGAAGAAAAGTCCAAAATCATGTGACTTCACTGTTGAATTCTACCAAATATTTATAGAAGAAGTGATACCAGTTCTCCTCAAACTATTCCAAAAAAATCAAGGAAAATAGGAATCTTTCAAAACTCATTCTATGAGCCCAGTATCACCCTGACACCAAAACCAGAAAAAAAACCAAAAAGAAAATTACAGGACAATATCTCTAATGAGCACAGACGCAAAAGTTGTAAAAAAAATTAATAAAAACCAGCATTGCATATAGTTCGATCTGATAGATAAGTTCGACATAGATTTTGTATGAATCTATGCCTTGACAGTATACATGCTTCCATAATGAAGTTTCTTTAAAATCTGATTAACCCATTATGCATAATTCTCATTCTATTAAGTATAAAATGCATAGCCTTTCCTTTTGTTTCCTCAATAAATGTTTATTGAGGGAATACCATGTACTAGATCATTGGCAAAAGGACACTGTGCTTATTCTCATCATACTTATAGTCTAGTGTGCAGTAAAATATATAAGAAAAATACCTAAAAAATATGTAAGTACCATGGGTTATAGTAAGCACCAAGAGCAGACATAAAGCAGGAAGGGGAGATGAAATGCATAAGAATATGGGTTCTAATTTTAACTTGGACAGTGGAAGGCCTCAAGTGAGGGCATGAAGTACCTGAGGGGTGAGGTCATGTAAGTGTCTAGAAGGTGCTCTCCTAGGCACGTTGAACCCTCCAGGAAAATGACCCTGAAACAGAGGCTTGCCTCTTACATAGAGGATTCAAGTGAGGACATAAAACAGTGGGCTGAAATATGAGCAGAACCAGAAAATTCAAACGGTCAGTAATGGAGTCAGATTTTTAGAGTTTTGCACATCATGTAATGACTTTGAATTTTATTTTAAGAGTGAGAGAAAGGCACTGGAGGGTTCAAGTTAAGGAATAATATGGTGCCACATTTTAACAGAGTAACTCTGGCTACTACGTAGGGAGTGACTTGGGAGGTAAAATTGAATTAAGACACCAAGTTACAAAGCTATTAAAAGCTTTGAGGGAAGAATGCTGGTGGTTTGAACTGTTAAGGAAGTAGAAGTTGAAATACAAATAGGTTTTAAAAGTATAACTGGTAGGACTTATTCAAAGACACAATTTGAGGTCTGAGTAAAAGAAGTATTAAGGATGACTCCAAGATTTTGACTTGTACAAGAGGAAGAACAAGGTAGCAGCTAACCAGGTGGGAAAATCTGTAAGAGAAGCAAAACTGGCATGGAGAGAATGTTGGTCCCTCAGTTTCAAAAAGTTAATATTGAGAGACCTACTATCCATCCACAAACTGTGTGATCAGTTCCATAGGTCGGTCTGAAATTCAGGGAAAAGGACTGAACTTCAGGTGTGCAATTATCAGCAGATACCTGATGAGAGATCTGTATATAAAAGGACAAAATAAAATTATATGATGACAGAGTATTGAATAATACATAATATACAAGCACTTTTATACGACAAACATTTCTGCCAAACATATTCTCAAAATCATGTTGAGATTCTAGTGTACGGAAGTGCACAATTCAGAAAGAAATCTTACAAAGAAATAAAAATAAACGGGCTAAGTTGCCTGCCTCTTCAATTTCCCCTTTCATTTCTAGGCTCATTGTTTACAAGTAAAGTAAGACTCTAACAACTGAAGCTATCTCAAGCTATCAATAAACTCCAATATACACCTTGCGATGAAACCATTTGGTGGTGGCTGTTACATGTACCAAGATGACTCCAGCAATGAACCTGCTCTTTACAGCTCTCCAAAGAGTTATTAACCTTGTTGCCTTTTAAAACTAGGAATAAAACTGTTCCACCTTTGGAGCTGGTGTTCTCAAATGTGAGGTCATAACTGAAAAACAATTTGAATGTCTCGCACAAGACATGATGTGAAATGTTTTCAAAGGAAGTTACTAGATTTTCTAGTCCAGTCCAGAGTAAAGAGTACACACCTGACATTGAATTTTTCCTGTACGTTTACATGGGTTAGAGAAAAGCTTTTCTTAACTTGAAAAAGCAGCCAAGTGATTTATGGTTTCACAAAGAGAGCTATAGGCTTCTCTCAGAGAAGTTTCTGATGATGGTTAAAGGTAATGATTTCCTAAGTATTCACTAGACACACAGACCTTTTAATGATGCAGATAAAACACTTATGAGGCTTTACTGGGCACTAAATAGAAATTCATAAGAACACCATTAGCTATCTCATGGCTCACCTATTCCCTCCTCCCTTTTTCCTGTGAACCCTCTATTTTCCTTTCAATGAACAATTCTCAACCTCTTTTATGAAGAGCCCAGTCCATGAAAGATATCACATTTTGTGGGTCATCCTTTGTTTGGTGCATTTTTAAAGTCTTGGCTTAATAAAGATCAGATCTCAACTGAGTGTGTGTGTGTGTGTGTGTGTGTGTGTGTGTGAAGAGACTTGGTCTTATTTTGCATTTCCAGAGAACGTAATCTAAGGCAGTATTCCTTTCTGCTTATATCTCTCTTTGTCCTGATTAGTTCAGCTTGTTTCAAACCAAATTCGTACTTCCTATTTATTTATATTAAAGGTGATTTAAAATATATTGAATCCCAAATATTGGATCCCAGTTTTCCAAGATTTTCTTGGATATGATTTTATTATACCATCCTATGTGTTTACTTCTTCTTCATTATGACACATGATTATCATCAACTACTTCCCAAAGTTTTTATAAAATGTTAACTAAGTAATTTTTGGATCAGAGTCTTCTTTACAAGTTAATTCGTATCCAGTTAAGAATACATTTTATTCTACCTCCATATTGCTAGAATGGCATTAAAGAAGTTATCCCCTCTTAAATGATTTTTAATCACAGTATAAAATATATACAAAAAGATGCACAAACCTTAAGTCTGTGGTTGACATATGGGTGTTATCATGCATCTACCATCCAGATGGTGAAGTAGACTATTACCATCATCTCAAAATCCTACAAGCCATTGCCTCATTCTGCAAAGGTAACTTGCTTTCCTACCTTTATTGTCACAAAGAGATTTTCACTTTTTTAAAAAATTACTTTAATGTATATTGAATCTTATATTGTATTTTTTGACACAACAAAAAATAGAACCAGTGGATTCAGAATGACGGTAGTGATCACATTCCTCATCATCCCCAATCCCAGGCTTCAGCACTCAGAAACAACCACTTTCACTCACGTAGTTCTTTTGAATCTTGTTATTTGATTCCCTGTTTCTAAATGATATGCATAGCACCATGACTGATTTTGTTTTTTTTTTCAGAGACAGAGTCTCACTTTATTGCCCTTGGTAGAGTGCCATGGTGTCACACTGCTCACAGCAACCTCCAACTCCTGCGCTTAGGCGATTCTCTTTCCTCAGCCTCCCGACGCCATGACTGGTTTTTAAAATGTGGACATTATGTGTTGACTTTACAATGTGTTAAATAAGGATTTAGATTCCTCATTTACCCTTTCTCATGAACATGCTCAAGCTTCTGAC
>CAUYON010026111.1:0-21408 GCA_963573935.1 Arctocebus calabarensis | reverse complement strand
CCATGCCTCTCACCAGAGCTGAATGCTACTCACCTGGTCACCTAGTGTCGGGTCCCCTATGGCCTGGTCTCGGTCGCCACAGGAAGGAGCCAGGTGTGACACGGATTAGAAGTACAAGCTTGCGGGAGGCGGGCTAACCTTAGGTGCAGGCTAGCCCCAAGCCCCCTCCACAACGGCTATTCATTAATGTTATACACAACAGGTGTGGAAAGTTCAGGTAACGTGTTCTTTCCCCACAAGCCTCATGAAGAACTACTAAGCATCAATGTTTAACACCTGCTTACTAGTGAGTGACCGACCTTATCTCATTCTGGAACACTGAGTTACTTGGGGAATTGCCCCCGAGTCACAAAATGTCTCTAGGCTTGCCAGGAGACTGTCCTGTTCTCAGCGTTTCCTTTTAATGTGATAAGAACCAGTAACTGTCCTTTGCAAGCATGGTGTCCAGTCCTCTACAACCTAGCTTAAAAACCTGGGAATGTCCTCAGCTCTTGCTTCTCTTCACCGACTCCTGTCCCCTTCCACCTACAGTTCTAAAGTACGCCCCTTCCTTTCGAACGCTGTTGCCATTTCTCTGCACTGGGCAGGGCCATCATTTCTCACCTGGGCTACTGCAGCCCCACGCACTGAACATCCTACCTCAGGCCTCGTCCTCCCCAACTCAGGTCACTGGCATCAGCCCCTGAAGAATCCATCTGAATTGTGCAAATGGTCATGCTATTTTCATGCCTAAAACCCAATTACAAACCCCATGGCCTGTAGAATAAAATCCAGTGGAAAGGATTTTATCTGCATCCGTGTCCCCAGCCTCATTGCTGACCACAGGCCTTCCACTGCATTCCCCGTAACCCTGAGCCACTGGAGATTCTCATCGTCATTGTCATCGTTATTAGTAGGACTCAGTGAGCATTTACTGGGCACCAGGCACTGTGACGATTTCTTCACAAGCATCGTATCACACAGTCCTCTCAATAACCCTATCTGGCAAGTACTGTCATTATGCTCATGTATACACAAGGAAACTGAGTCAGGAGGGGGATGAGTAAACTTGCCAAATTTGCACAGCTCACAGGGCCCTTTCTGTTGACCTTCCTTTTCAGCTTCACACCTGCGGCTCACCTCCCGTGACTGCACCTGGAGCATGTGTCCTGCTTCTGGCCCCTGGCCTGCACCCTCTTTCCCACCTTTGCAAGTCCTCCCAATGCTTGAAAAGCAGCTCAGATGGCACTTTGTACCTGTGGCCTCCCCTGTCTTTCCCACACAGCCAGAAGAGGATTCCCAATCCTTATTCTTTATGTAAACCGTTTGGAAAACAATTCCATAATGCCCCGAAGCATGCTTCTTCATGGCCTGATCTCAGAATAGACTGTTTCCTATTCAGGTTTCGGTATAGATGTGTCTTTTCTCTCCAGGGAGAATAAAAGTGCTTGGAGTGGCTTCCATTTCTCTTCCAGAATACTCAACAGAGGACTGGTATTTTTTTTTTCTTCACTTGAAGCCCTTGACTCTTCCCAACCTTTTTGTCACAATGATCTTTCTCTTTCTTATTCCAGGCTCAAAGAGAGAATTTTTTCATTTCTCTTCTCACCCTGGTCACCAAACACATTACCCCTCTTTTCATGATGTCTTATTGACCTGCTTCTCTGTCTGCAGCCTCCTAGCCTACAGAGCCCAGCAGGGGAGCCAGTGCTGCAGAGTGGACCCAGACGAGAGCATGGGGGGCCCCCCTCCACTCTGTAACCTCTGCTTCTCCAAAAGCACCCTGCTAGCTATATGACCACTGCTTAAGCAAGTCCCTAATTCTCATCCTTCTTACGTGCTTTTAGTGGCTCTACAAGGGGAGAAGACAACAGACAGCATACTTACAGAATACTGAGAAAATCATGACCCCCCCCAAAAAAAACAACCAGTATAAGATGTAAATAGTAGGTGCCTTCACAAAAGCCCCAGTGCAAGTTTTGAGCTGAAATTAAACCACTTGGAACAATTCCTATATCCTTGCAGGGTGTGATGAAATCAGCTAATTTGTGGTTTAATTTTCATTCATACACTGTTCCATCTTATGGAACAGGCCTTGTGATGCCTTACATCTAATGCCTCCAGGTAGCCTTGTGATGCCTTACATCTAATGAACATACTCAGGCCAAAGGCAGGAACCATGAGCTGGTCAAAAAAGATTGTCAACAGATGCATCACCACTATGGACAAGTCAGGGGCATGGACTTGGGTAGCAGAAGTAGCTGCAGAAAGGTTTTGGATGAAGAGCTTGATGGCAGAAACTGTTTCAAATGTTTTCAAATGCTATACTGTGATTAGGAGTCCCGGCCCATAGGTGAAAGAGATCATTTTCTGGCCAAAATTTCATGCGATCTCTTCTTGAAACAGAACCACAGGTATCACAAGTGACCTCCCTACCTCCTTTACAGGTGACCCTTTTGCATGATCTCAACTTGGGAAAAAAAGATAAAATAGAAGGCTTGTGGTAAAATCATAATTTTACTGACTGCTCACTGGCAGCCAGTGCTGTTCTAAATACTTTATAAGGTGAACTCACTTAAGGCCTAGAACAACCCACGATATCCCTATTATTGTACCCTTTACAAATGAGGAGACTGAAGTCAAGGGGCTTTAAGTTTCTAGCTAATGCTCACACAAATTTTAGCAGCAGGATTTGAACCCTGGCACCTCACGCCAATCCCCATGACATCCCCTGTGGGGTGTGATCACATACTTGTGTAGTACTTTCTAAGTTCTGGTGCCAGTGTTTTTGACATGGTAACTCTTAATCCCCACAACACCCTGTGAAAAACGAACTATTATTGTCTCTATAGTACAGATGAGGAAGTGAGGCCCAGACAGATTATGAGACTTAACCCAGGGACACTTCGCAAGGTGGGGGGTGGCAGGCTCGGGGAAAAGGGGGGCCTTACTCTCCAGCACAGGCTGTAGGAACCACTGACCCCCACTAGGTAGAAGGGACATGAGAAGGGCCACCTCGCCGAGTTCTCCAGAGATAATGAGTCTAAGGTATGAATGCTGGGATAGGAGAGTGTCCCACTCTGCATGTGACCCTGCGTCCCTCTGAAGCCTTCCCCAACACCTCTCTTCCCTCTTTTCTGCTGCAAAGCCTCAGGCCCTTTCCTCTGGCTAATGTTTCTGGGGCAGGCCAGGGGGCAGCATTCTGGCTTCTTAGGGCCGAGTTTTTGTCTCCCACACCGCATACAAGCCAAGCTGTTATCACGTGACTACAGACATGGCTTTTCTAGAAAGGGACTCTTCAGGGCTGAGGTCCTTGTGTGCCCTAACCCCTTCCCTGGAATGTGTTCCGTAGGGCTGAGTGGCTGGCCCTGCTTGTTCTTGCAGTGACCCCCTGACACCTTGCGTAGTGTCTGTCTGTGAACCTGCACTACGGGCTTTCCATCTCACATTCTGTTTACTTGTCTGCCTGTCCGTTCTTAGTTAATAAATTGGAATTGACTTAGTGACTTCACAAACAAGCAGAGCCTCAATCCTGGTTAAAAATAGGGACAGAGGGGGAGGGTAGACCAAGGGGTTTGCAGGTGCTAAGCAAAGATTAGTAAAAGGGAGAGGTGGGGGAGAGTGAGCAAAACCGGGCTGAAAATTCAAAGTCCTGGGCCCTGCTCTTGGAGAAAACATTGCAGAATTTCCTGGTGCTAATTCTAAATGGTTTGCATTTGATATAGGAAGCAAAGCAGGCTCGCACAGCTCTGTGCACAGGCAGAAGATGGGCCACGTGGTACTTTCAGGCTGCGCGGTGTCGTATAAATTTAGCCGGGGAAAGAATAGACGAGGTCAAGTTCAAGGTGTAAAATGCCACCTCTAGACCCAGGTCAACCACTAACCAACAGTGTGGCCTTGGGCACAAAATGAACATCTCAGTGGTGAGCATCCTGCTCTGCAGAATAGTGGAAACTGTGCCCTCCACACAGGGAGAATCACTGAGTTACCATTGGTACAAGGCACAACGAATGACGCGTAGCAAACTCTGAGCCAGGATTAGTGACCCTGTTATCTGTGAATAACATAATGGGAACCTGAGCTAGGACAGGTGGCTGCAGAAGAGGAATTGCTGAAAGGCTGTGGGGGGAAACGCCTCTGCTGATGCAGTTCACATTGTCAGCTATTAACCTGCGTTTCCACGCTGACCTGTAAAAACAGGCTACAACGATAGGGGGTCCATAATTACTGTTCACCTTTTGTGAACATTTGGATGTTTTAGTAGTAAAATGTCTGTAAAATGCTAGAGGCTTGTGATGGGCTAATTTTGTTTGAAACATACTCTCCTCTTTCCCCATGTTTTTAAAAACATCATGTGACAAGGTTAAGAAACTAAAAATAGAAAGAGGAAAATAGGCTCAAGAATAAAGAGCAAACAGCTAACACTGCCTTATGAAGACCTCTTAGAGGGAGACAAAGCTGTGTCCACATCACAGTCCCATCACCCAGGACCTGGTGTCTTTGGGCAGTTGATTGGCTCTTCTGCTGTCTGTTTCTTTAGCTCATAAAGTAGGCTGATGGTCCCTGCTCAAGAGTCCCGGCAAGGTCTCAGTAAGATGACATAGGCCATCCCCAGCCAGCACCCTCCGGAAGCGTGGATCCCCCGTCCCTGCAGCAGTGGAGTGCGCCAAGGGGGTGGGAAGCTCCAAGGTGGATACTAGGAGTTTTGTGGATTTGATTATAAAACAGTCTTGTACCCTCTGTTCAAATGGGCTCAAAGCAACTCTGTACAGTCGGTTCAAGTGGAGCAGAAGCGTAAGGGGTGGTGAGCAGAGCCTCCTCCTTCTCCTTCATGGCCAACAGCCTCCTCTCCTCTCCCACGGGATCTCAGAGTGTGACACCTGGACCTCAAGTGTAATGACTAATAAGAAAATGTTATTTTAACCATGGAAAGGCCATAAACCAAAAGAATAAAATGCCAGCTGATGGATTTCACCAGGCACTGTTAGGGAAGATTTTGATTTCGCTCCTTTTTTTGAAGGGGGGGTGGTCCTGAACTGTCATAGCCGAGCAGGAGCTTCTACAAATGCAAACAGAGATGCAGGATTCTGAGCACAGAGGAGGCGAGGAGAGGGAGGGAGACAGGAAACCATTTGGTCTCCCTGTGTCAGGTGACACAGGAGCATTGACAGGCATTCTCTCCCTTCAACCTCACAACGTGAGGATGACGCTGTCATTTCTACTGTACACACGGCTCGGCAGGCACAGGCAATACCCCAGCATCACGTCGCCATAGACCTCGTCAGGGCCAAGATGCAAAGCCAAGTCTACCTGATGCCTACCTGCCCCGCTAGACTGCAGACCAGGAAGCTAAGGGCAGGACAAGGAGTGGTCCCACGTCTGCACAACAACCAGCCAGACCCAAGAAAGCTACAGTAACTCTGGTGTGTGTGTCCTGTGTGGCCTCCTGACCCTGTGAGCGCAGGCCTCCCGACCCTGTGAGTGGAGGCCCCCCACCCCTGTGAGCGGAGGCCTCCTGACCCTGTGAGCTTAGGCCACCTAAGCCTGTGAGTGGGTCTTGCTGACATCCTTCCCCTATTATCCTGTTTCAAACAACTGGCTTTGGGCTGCCCCTGCAGACTGGGCTGCCCCAAGAGGCGATGTTCTAGCCAGTCTGGCCAATGATGAACAATAGGCTGGCCTCTCCCGCTGTCTGCAGGAAGGCCTGGGCTTCACATCCTTCCTTCTTTTTCTTCCTCCTCCCACCTCTCAGTACTAGGGGCTCAGGTGCCTCATCTGTGAGGCCTGCAGAGTGGTCTTCTACTCCTCCCAGACTTGGTTTCACTCTCTAGATAAATACAAAGAAGGCTGCTTCTTACATTGCCCAACCCAGACCTCTTAAGGTGGCAACAGAACAGCAATTTGGGAGACTCCAGCCTTAGTAGGACACAGTGGCCCCTGGGACCACACCTGAGTTTAGACTAACAAGGTCAGTCCTGGTGGGCTCCTGGATTGCTTCAAGATGGAGACTGGCCATGCCAGAAAGACCAGCCATGTCATTAGAAGGTTGGGGCTTGTGACATTGAATTCACATGGCCCAGGATTCAATCCACCAGACCCACATAATGAAACCCAGGAAAAACTCTAGACACCACAGCTTGGGTGACCTCCCTGGTTGGTGAACACAGTGTGCTGGGAGGGGAACACATCCTGATTCCATGCAGGGAAGATGTGGAAGATGTCTGGATTTGGAACCACCCCAGACCCCACCCAAGTCTCCTCTTTTGCCTGGTCCTGATTTGTATCCTTTATATAGTAAAACTGTAATCATATACACAGCCTCTGCTTTGAGTTCTATGAGTTATTTTAGCAAAATATTGCACCTGAGGGGTAGTAGGACTGCCTGAATTTGTAGTTACTTAGTCAGAAATACGGATGGCTGGGAACCCTGGAATTTGGGTCTGTGTCCAAAGTAAGGAGACTCTTGTGAAGAACGGTGCCCTTCACCATGTAGTCTGCTCTGACTCCAGGTAGGTGGTGTTAGAATAGCATCGCAGTATATGTTTGAATGAGCGGCTGAATCTTCTGCACCAGTGAGGGAGACAAAAACCAACTATCATCCATCTCTTTGCAACTGCACTCTGCACGTGGCTTTCATGCCAGCTCCCTCTCTGAGCTAAGCAGTGATTAAAGTTCTAGTTCTGAAGCTCACTCTCACACAATGGCTGAACTGACATTTTTGGAGTTAAATCAGCTATTTGGGCTGATACGCTAGTGCTGAGGAGTGAATTGATTACTAAATAATCAAACTCATTTGGTGTCTTTAAAAATGGAGATAATTTCAGATAGTTCAGACACAGCCCAATTATTTTGCTGTTAAGAAAAGTGAATTGGCTCAGTCCTTTGCAATTCCATCAGTTGCTTGGCAATCAACTTGCCAATAGTCTTGGTATCCTCATTTTTCTTTCCGATTTTAATTGTAGCATTGGAATAAAAGGATAGTCCACCCATCTGCTGCCTTAGATTTTGAGGTTTAATTTAAAAAGTCAATCCTTAGACTGTTCGTCTTTTAATTCCAAGACTAAAAAAATACAACTATTTTATAGTTTTAAGAGTTTTATAACGCTTTTAATTTTTTCCTTTCACCCTACATTCCCAATTTCTTCAGTATTTTTTAAATTTTCCTTTCTTCTTCTTTTCTTTTAAATGGAAACAAAAAATTTTAAATGTAGTAAGGACTTAGCCAATACTAAGAATAAAAGAAACTCTACTGGCTCCCAAAAATCATGTGCTAACCCAACATTATTGTACATACTTTGCTTTCTCAAAGTCAGCAGGGCTGTATTCCACTATGACCCTAAATGTTTATATTGAATGCTCGCTTGAATTTCCACCTCCCCTCTCCTTATCTCTTCCTTTCCCCACCATCCTCGTATCTGTATATAATTTGATTTATGGCTAAATTAACTATTTGGCTATTTGGATTTATTTATTTTATTTGTATTCTTTATTCTCCTTTTTTTTCTTTGAGTCAAAGACTCACTCTGTCACACTAGATAGAGTGTCATGGCATCATAGCTCATGGGAACCTCAAACTGTTGGACTCAAGTGATCCTGTTGCCTCAGCCTCCCAAGAAGCTGGGACTACAGGTGCTGGAATGCCCAGCTAGCTTTTTTTGCTGTTTTTGGTAGAGACGGGGTCTTGCTTTTGCTCAGATTGGTCTTGAACTTCTGAGCTCAAGCAATCTGTTTCACCAAGTGCTAGGATTATAGGTGTGAGCCACTGTACCTGGTCTTGCTTTAGTTATTGATTAACTGATTGATTATTGATTCCAGAAATATTATATTTTATCCTGTATATAGTTTATGAAGGCCATTTTAAATTTTCTCCATATTTTAAGTACCTAGGGAGAATATTCAAATTTATTACATTTGTCTGTGATTAGAACTATTGCTGTTCCTTTTAATGGAAGTATTTTTAACTCTCGGCTGCTTTTAGGAAGAGATGGTGAGATTATTGCCTGACCCTTTCTAAAGGACACCATCCCACACAAAGCCCATGCCAAAACAGTGTCCCTACTACCTCTGTCCTCATCTGATTGGACTGGGAGGAGACACATGTCTCTAAAGCTGCTTTTCCAGACTTACCATGTGACTTGTTGTAAAGGGCTGAGCTCAAACAGGGATCCACTGGACCACTTGTATCCTCACTTATAAGACTGTGAATTGGGAAATACATAAAGTCTCAAGCTCTTAATAAAGCCAAGACTGAAAGAGCATACTGCTTAAGGCCACGTGAATCAGTTGAAGTTAAGAGCAAGAGAAAATTGTGAGAAAGTAGAGCTGTAATGTAGAGAAGTTGTACTAAGTTGAGCGTTGGGGAAGAGAGGCTGAAGCACGCATGTCAAGAGCAGCAGAAACCAGAATAGTCCCAGCCATTTCCATAGCACAGCATGGGATCCACTGCCCCCAGTGCCAAGGTCCCAAGAGCGTTCTTGCCTCCAGCTCTCGTCTCTGTGTGGACTAACCTACTGCAGTTTCTCATGACAGAACTTTCTCCTGCACGAGCTCTTGTTGCTTGCAATAACTCCAGCAATGTTACATGACCTGGTACTATATAGGCTGTGGTTCCCTGTAACTGAAGTTACTCACAACCCATTGCTCTCACCTGTGCCTAGGTAGTAGTGAAACTGGCAGTGGACACTGACAAAGATTCACGTCATTTACTGGGAGTTCTGGGGACCAGCTCACTCACTCCACAATGGCCTGTTCATGGTCAAGGACCCCTTCTCCCATGATTGGCTCTCCAAAAAGAATGCCTGCAGGATCCCAGGTAAAGACAAACAAGAACATTTGAAGGTCATATGCATTTCATTCCCTTGTCTACCTGGAAAAAGATAATTGGTCTGGCTGCATTAGCTCCTCGGCCTCCAGGAAACTGTTCTGTTCCGCATGACATCCACTCGCAGCTCTTAGTTTCTAAGTGAGTCAAAGGTGTGTGGTAGCAGAGGTGCTCTCTGAGTCCTGAGCAACAATGCCAGCAAAATCTGAGTGACACAACTACTTTTCCTATTCCTCAGCTTCTTATTGTTCTGCCAGACAATAAGGCTCGGGGTTCAATCAGAGCCATAAAATCAAAAGAGAGTGAGTGTTTATAAGCTCTACAGGGTAAAAACAGGCCAACATTTCCCCCTCAGAGGGATCAAGAAGAGAAAACAGCTGAACTGGGTTCAGATTTGGGTGTAGTGCAGACCAGGGTAAGAGGCAGCCCCAGATCACTAATCGGGCTCACCTTTCCCACACAGCACTACCCCAAACCCTTCACTACAGAGAGCATGTTTGATGTTAAACCCCAGTCGGGGATTCAGATCCTCTTCCTCCAAGGGGAAGATAGACAACCACTCTCGAACACAACCAGGTAATTTATAAAATCATGCCAGAGCAGAAGGCTTCTTCACTGGGATCTGGTCATTCTGGACCATCTGCCCCATGGCGGTCCTTGTGCGGGCACATAGGCCTGACTCAAGGAGAAAATGGTCTCCTCGCCCTCTCTCTGACTGGTAGTGGTGATTATGTGGCTGTTCAAAGTCAAGATGACTTCCTGCTATCCACACAGGGACAACTCCGTTCCAGGGAGAGTGGTTTACTCACCTAACCAGGTGTGCCAAGGTATCAGCTGCACCCCTGACTCATCACTGAGCAAGTCAAGGACTTTGGCCCATAACCCTCTGCAGACCTGACTCACAAACTTCCCAGAGAACGCCCACGGGCTTCAGGTACGACTCACAGCCGGTCTTCCCCTCCACATAGACACACAAATGAAGTTACTAGGCCTCCTGAGCTCTGCAGAAACGTGCAGGCCTTGTGCCCAGGGCTACAGGCTGCCTGCTGCACACCTCTCTCTTGTTATGGATTCTGGGTTCTGCCATGACAACAAGTAAACCCACATAGGGTCTCTTTCACATTAGAGATAGAATTACAAAAACTGGGGCCAGTCTCTGAAAATGCAGTGCCTTATGTGAAAGAGAGGACATGGAAAGGCAAAAGAGCTACAGAAAGCAGCATCCCCAAGGCCACCATTTGGGCTCCCAGCCCAGCCTCAGAAATTCTGTTTCAGGCTGTCTGATGGGAGCCCACATCAAAGGCATCTCAGATGATTATGGTGATTCTGGCAGGTTTAGGAACCATTCTACACACACAGACAACCACAACCCTACACGTGACTATGTTGTATATGGATATGACCATGTAGATACGACTATGTCGTCATAGCAAAAACCAAACACCAAAAAAGAAGCGTGCATGTGTGCAGTCTTGTTTAGGAAGGCAGGAGGCCTTCCATTAGCGGATAAAATGATGCTGAGTAAATCACGTCTCTTCCCCGGGCCTCATCTGAAAATTAAGAATTTAGATTAAATTTTCTCCAAGATGTTTCCAGCTCCAAACAATTTTGACACTGTGAATCCTACAGATGTCTCAGACTTCAATTTTTCTTTAAGATAATTAGTTGTTATTTGAAAAGAACCATGCAATTGTGTATAACCCAGAACGATCTTTTCATTATCTTTCCTCCGCGCAGGTGACTAATATTTAGAAGTTCAAGGAACGACAGCAGATAGTGGGAGTATGAATTAACGAGGATGAGCCAGCAGAGGTGTAATTGAAACCTTCTCCATCAAATAAATATAATGAACCCTACAGTGAACTGTAAACAGAGAAACTCCACTGCCAGGCTTTGTGGGAGTGCCATAAGGAAAGGAGTTTACTCTGGGAGAAGTAAGCAGATTTGCAAGAAAGGATCAGAGAAATGTCAGAGTGGGGAGGCAGAAACAAGATGGCCGCCCCCAGAGCAAGTATGTGAGTGCTTCAGGCAGAGAGGAGGCAAAAGTTACTAGTATTTTCTGTAAATCAAATGTGCTTATGTAAAATTGAGAGACTTATTTCACACGTGCTATTCCTAAGGGCACTGAGAGAAGGGAACTGCCACAGGATAATATTTGACAAAAAAAATAAATAAATGATCATTGGGATGTTTTTTAAAGGAAGTTGCTACTATTGTTTCTGAATCAAAACTTATTTCAGATTAAACTGAGAGCACAAACAATGAGGTTACAATATTTGCATTTATTAGGTAAAGTCCCTGTTGTAGTTGTGTCCTGCACCCAGGAGGTGTGCCATGTACCCTTACATTGTGACCATTATATGGGAGCTCACCAATCCCCCGCCTTCCTCTTTCCTTCCTTCTCTCCCAACTTGAATTAAATTGAGTTTTTCCCCTTGTATGGGAGTGTACTAGTTCATCTTTGGCTTCATATTTGTATCGAGTACATTGAATACTGGCTTTTCACTTTTGTGATACTTTACTAAGAAGAATGTGTTTCTACTCCATCCAGGTTAATACAAAAGATATAAGGTCTCCATCTTTTTATGGCTGAATAGTATCCCGTAGCGTACATATACCATAGCTTGTTAGTTCATTCCTGGGTTGATGGGCATTAGATTATTTCTACATGTTGGCAATTGTAAATTAAGGTACTAAACAATCTAGTGCAGATGTCCTCATGATAAAAATGTCTTTTTTTCTTCTGGGTGGATGCCTAGAAATGAGATTGCAGGATCAAATGGGAGGTCTAGTTTGACTTCCTAGAGGATTCTCCATACTTCCTTCCAAAGAGGTTGTATTAGTTTGCAGCCCCACCAGCAGTGTAAAAGTGTTCCCGTCTCTCCACATCCACGCCAATATCTGTAGCCTTGAGTCTTTGTGATGTGGGCCATTCTCACTGGGGTTAGACGACATCTCAGGGTGGTTTTGGTTTGCAATTCTCTGATCATGAGAAAGTAAACCAAACTTTTTTAGATTCTTTACTTCTTCAAAGGAAAACTAAAACATGGACAAAATGCCGTAAGGGTCCACGAATCTCGTAGGAGACAGATACACTCTCTCTGGTTGTGACAGGAGCCTTCATCAAATGGACTCAGAAGCCTGCATCCCACCTCGTGCATTTGGTCACGTATACACTGCAGAATCTATTTTTTCTTTATATAATAAGCTTTACCTTTTTTGTTAACCTCCTTTCATGGGTCTCTGTAATTCTAAAGACTCCATCAGAGGTCCCTGTTTCACACCTCTGAAACTGTCGCATCTTTCTTCCACGTTTCACATTCAGTTCTTTGGATTTCGAACACCCTACAGGCCCATCATCAGCTTCTTCACTCTCTTGCCATCGACACTTGGACTCATGGAAACCATCAAAGATCTCTTCTTCCCTCATCAAGCACAGCAGCACTAATGAGCTCCAGCCCTCAGCATCGCTTCCCCGTGCTCTTCTGAGCCCTCTGCGGCCCTCCTCCTGGGCCGCTCCATCATCCCATCTCTATCAGCAGGTACAAAGTCAGGGGACAGCAGGAGCCAGACAGGGAATGCGAGTGACCAAGGCAGGCCAGGGAGGAACTCGAACTAAGAACACGCCTAACCCTGCAGGGACTGGCTGCTGCTTCTCAGCTCTGCCAGGGACTGTGCTCAGGGGAAGCAGGCCCAGGGCTGTCAGGAGTTCAGAGTTTTCAAGAGAAGCCAGAAAACTGGATTTTTATGGGGAATCTCACCTTTAAACATCAGAAATTCATTCCAGAAAATTTTCTTACAAATACTTATGAGCCAAACTAGGCACATTCAAGTGTCAGGATCAGCCCGTAAACTGTACGTCTTCTGCTGATGCCCGTACTGCTCCCCAATCCACACCACAATTGCACAAGGCCACCAAGGTCCCATGTGAAGTGGGGAGTAAGTCAACCACGTGCAGAATTCCTGGTGTAGAATGGGAGAAGCGCCTGTGGGTGCAAGGAAATAGACATGTCCTTGATGCAGCTGGAGAGGCAGAAAGGCATGCAGGAGAGACAGATGGAAGCATCTTGGATCACGAGTCTTCAGTGGGCTTTGTTTGGCTGCAGAGAAAAATGACAAATACAGGTTCCAAAACTATTGGAGGTAGAACACGGGCATGCTTGGCAGTTCTGGCAACCTGGTTTTCCACGTAGCTACCAAGAGCAGAGTATGGGTGATTCCTCTCTGTTCCTCCTTTACCAAGCCTCAGTTACTGTCAGATCCCAGCTTCCCTACACGCCTCTCTTGCTGGGCTGTCCCTCAGCTAGTGGGCATCTGCCCACATGTCCAATCCAATTTCCTCAACAAGCAATTCTGTTGGCCCAGTTAACCATGTTCTGCCTTATGTGAACACTGCTTTAGCACCAGCCTACCTCATAGGCTGCAAGCCAAGTAGAAATGTGATTCCCTTGAGTCTCTCCCCTTGGGTCCAGAGTTTCTCCAGGTCTAATCAGCTGGGGGAGGTGGGGAAGTTTGTGTGGTGGGTGTACGCCGTGATGTGTTTGAGGCAGCTCTCCTACTACAGGCCTGGGTGAGGCAAGCAGTCAGGGTATGCGAGAGATTCTCCTCCAGCCAGTGACTCAGGGGACACTATTAGGAAGCAACTGAACCATTTAGAACACCTAGGGCTTGAATAGAGAAGAAGTTTCACAGGAAAAAAAGAACTCAGTGAGATTTCTATCAGGACCTAAAGAAAATAGAAAAAGTTTTCAGACCTAGTAAGCTCAAGAAAAACAAATTACGAATTATGAGAGGGAAAGGCAAAATCTAAGAAGGCTACAATTTTTTTAGAGTCCTAAATAACACCTGGTCTTTAGCACTGATGTACTAGAGCTGTTAAGAAAGCAAGGTGATCAGAAAGAAGAGAATCAAATCATCAGATAGAAGCATAAAGCTGGACTGGAGAATGCGGTTCATACCCATCACCATATAGGCTTCAGAATATTTCCAAAGCTAGAATCACCCCTGTCCACTCACCCCAACAAGCTCCCCAACAAGCAGGCAGTGATAGAGCAGCTCCATGTCCACACAGCTGCACAAAACAAGAGTTTCTTCCCCAACTAGCCAGAGATTGTACATACTTCTCCATTTAGTGAAGTGCGAAACAAAAGGGTAGGTGTTTTCCCTTTATGGTTAAGTTAGGGATACAGAGAGGAGGAATGATGCCCCCAGTAACTCTCAGGTCAGATTTCTGTGCATTGTTTTGAAATAAAATAAAATGAAATAATAAATGTACTTACTTGGGGAAAAAAAAAATGTTTCCAGCACTCTTTAGAAGCAAGAAGACCAGGTCTCTGTCGTCACGGAGGGCAGATGATTATGGTAATGAGGCCAAGACATTTTGTGTGTGAAAGTGTTTACTGAAGAGAGATTCGGGCCTTTCTTTCTTTCTTTCTTTTTGAGGCAAAGTCTCACTATATCACCCGCAGTAGAGTGCTGTGGCATCACAGCTCACCGCAACCTCAAACCCTTGGGCTTAAGCGATTGTCTTGGCTCAGCCTCCCAAGTAGCTGGGACTACAGGCACCCACCACAATGCCCAGTTATTTTTTTGTTGCAGTTGTCATTGTTATTTGGCAGGCCTAGGCTGGGTTCAAACTCACCAGCCTCGGTGCATGTGGCAGCACCGTAACTGCTGTGCTATGGGCTCTGAGCCAAGATTTAGGTCTTCTATGAGAACATCTTTATGAATCTAGGTATAATAATTTTACATAAACTGTACTCAGATAATAAAAATAAAGCATGGAAACATAGTTAAAAGATCAGCTGTAATGACAAGTGTTGTCTGGCTGAGATATAAATCTTCCTACATGGAAAAAGAAATCGACTCCAAAAGTTGACTTCTTGAAACTCTAAGCACCAAATTGTGTTTCTCCTAATCATGCTCAGGCTCCACTCTAGAGCATGAGTGTCTCCAGAGAGAGCTTGCTCGCCCCAGGGGAAGGATGCATCTTAGAGGAGGCCAGCTGGGCCATCTAAGTATGGGTATGTACACAGCCAGAGGACCCACCCATTGCTATCATTTCCCAAATCTTCTTTAATGTTCTCAGACACCTGGGAGCATTCCCCGGGGGTGGCTCCAGCTGGTCCTCCACCCACCCCTTCACGTGGAAGGTGATAGTGCCACTGGCTTTGCTCCCATGGGAACAAATGTATCCGGAGCTGAAACATGAAGCAGGTGTTGACACCTGGTGAAGGTAATAAGTTCAGAGCTTGAGGATCCCTTACCCTTTCTGTTCTCAGAAGTGCTAATATTTATGGTAGCGTGTACAGTAACATCCAGCCAGGGTGCTTACCTCCTCCTAGTGCAGGGGTTCTCAAACTTCCAGGCATCAGAATCCTCTGCAGGCCTTGTTAAGCTCCCATAGCTTCCGATTCAGTAGGGCTGAAGGATTTGCTTTTCTACTAAGTTCCACACTTGGAAATTTCAGTCCGAGGGAATCTTTTATTCTCCTGAAATTCCATGCATGATTTGCATGCTTAATTTTTGTCCTAGAGAGTGCTTCTTAGAATTCACAGAATCTCAAAGTGAATTAAATGAACCAGCTACACAAAAGCTGAAGAGCATCAGCTAAGGCAAATACCTGAAGGAATGCTGATTTCAAAGGAGAATACACAGTGAAACAGAAAATATTGGTGACAGAGCAAAGTTAGCTTTACTGTAAATACTCAGTGTTATTGGGTAAAAATTGGGTAATGGCTTGTAGACTCAATCAAAATAAAGAGATTTGGATAGGAATTAATATTCTCACCCTACAGGAATTTACTTTTAATTGGAGATAATTATGCTAAATTACAACAAGATGATTTGAAGCATTACGTTAATTCAGGAGTAATAAAGCATGAATTACTGATGCAATCTAAAAAATGTGACCTATCAATCAGCACTGGAACAGCAACAGACAAAAGGCTATGATCGGACGTTATCATTTTACCGTGTCATAGTTAAAACTGGCCTTCCCTTTTTATGAGCACCCAGAGGGGAATAAGAGACTCCAAATACCTGTGGCTCCATATGGAGCCCAGCGAAGATCTACACCCCTCCAGGCTGTCCCCCCACCCGATGCCTCTCAGAATCCCTTGCTTGTTGGAGACAGTAGAACACTACCTACACAAGCATCAACTTGCATCCAAAGTTTGGTTCAAATCCCAGCTTTGACCGCTAGGAGCCATGACCTTGAGCAAGTTACTTCAACCTCTCTGAGACTGAGCTCCCTAATCTCTAAAATGGGAACGATGGCCTAACACACAAGGCTCTGCCAACGGTAACACAATATACCAGGAATGTGTAAAATGCCCGTTACGCAGTGGATTCAACAAACCATCAGATGAGTCATGTCCTGCCCTGCCCTACGATGGCCCCAGTACAATCCTATTTAGCTATCATGTTTAGAAACTAAAATGCAGTCTTCCAAAGAGCCCTGTCACCCAGTGTTATTGAAGAGAACATAGCAGGCTATCTAATTTTCAAGGAACTATTTCTTCACAAGGCTTGTGGCTCCCAGCAACATGCTACTCAAGCTTGCAGGCCCAGGGAGACCCCTTTAGTCTGTGCTAGGAGAAAAGTGATTGCTCGGTTGTTCGCTGAACATCTGTCCAACATCGATTCTCCCTCCCAAATCTGAGAGTCTGCAGAACTGAAGAAGATGCGAGGAGGAAAGAAGTGGATGACAAATATCTCCCACACAATGACTGCTAATTTCTACAGCAAGATGTTTGTGGCAAGTCAAAATGAGAATATTTCATGAGGAAAGAAAAGAAATCTATCACTGAGCACCATCTATGACTCAGTTCTGCTTGCATATTATTACATAATATCCTTTTTCTAGAGGAAAAAACAGAAAAATAATCATCCAAGTTCGTAAAGCCTGCGATTAGTAGAATGGGGATTAAAAGCCTGATTTGTCTTACTCTGAATGTCACGTGCTATTTGTTAAACTACTCAGTCTCTACCAAAACAGCAGATTTCCTTCTACTCCATAGCATTGCTGTTTTGAGTAGCAGAAAGGAAAAATGATGGATACATAAGGAAGAAGGACCAGAATGTGCCTACAGGGATTAGAAGTAAGCCAAGAAAAAAGCATCTCCTCACACATAACCAGAACAAAAATGGATGACCAAAGACAAAAAAAATCACTTGACATGAAACAAATGATCCATCTCAGATGTTAAGACCTTTATCTCTTTGGGAACCCACGAGTTAACCAGAATGAGTGGCAAAGGCAGTGAGGTCAAGGGCCTGGTGAGGGCAGCAGAGAGTTGTAACCAGATGGCACACCCTTGGCTACCAAACTCACAGAGAGGGAAGGTGACAAAAAGCCTCACCTGGTAAGCTTTTCCTGATCTTTGAGATCAGCTTTTCCTGATCTTGAGAGTTTTCTGGGAAGACCTGGAGTCAGGCCTTTGCACTTGGACTCCGCCAAGGATTTGCATGTGGATCAAGGTGGCAGATGGACCTTAGCCAGAGAACAAACTGCCATAGCAGTCACTTTAGAGGGCCAAGAGAGCTAATGGAGTTAGAGGCCTGGGGTAATGTGGTACAGAGAAGGGAACCTGCTCAGCCCTGCTGCCTTGAAACACAGGCAGCCACCTAGCTGCTCCCAGCCCGATATGGCCATCAGACAGGCCTTGTTCAGCTTACTGATTTTCCCTTGTGGCAAGAACATGGACCTGGGTGGGCACAGAGCAGCCCAGTTACTTGCCTTACCCTCGGAGGCATGATGTTTGAGACTCTAGGTTTTAAATGGACATTACTCCCTCCCTCCCCGGGAAATAACTGACAACCTCATTACAGAAATTCTAGATTGATTGATCATAGACATAAATGAAATTCAGAATTTACATGATGGAAGGAACAACAGAGAAGATTTGACAAATACAGGATACAGTGTTTATCTTCTCATCCATAGGGGTAAGAGGCTGCGCTCAATCTATGGAACACATAGATACACGGGGTGTGATGTGTGATCAGATATGATGACTGCCCTCCAAAGGATACTGTAATAGGTGTAATTGGGAGGTGAGCTCTACATAAAAAGTCCACTGTCACATGCCTTGGCATCTGTTAAGTGCCAGGTAAGAGTGCAGACAATAAGGGTAGATATTCGGTGTTGTCCAAGACAGTCCAGCTCAGCTTCACAAAGGAAGTGGGACATTAACTGGATCTTGGAAGAAGGTTGGGCTTGTGCAAGTAGAACAATAGAAAAGAGGGTTTCCAAGAATGGGAAACGCATGAACTACGGAGAGGTGGCAGGAAATGTGTGTGGCAAGGTGGGGTGACAAGGAGTAGATCAGCCTGGCTGACGTAAATCTATATAGAAAGAGGAACACACATCCAGGAATTTTAAGAATAATCTCATCAACCCATAAATGGATCAACAAACCACGGTATATGCACACCATGGAGTGCTCTTCAGCCATAAGAAAAGATGGAGACTTCACATCTTTTGTATTTACCTGGATGGGGATGAAACACACTCGTCTTAGTAAAGTATCTCAAAAATGGGAAAGTAAATTTCCAGTGTACTCAATATTAATATGAAACCAATATATAAACAATTGCATGCCCGCACAAATGATAAAACACAAATATAGTCTAGCAAGAGAGAAGGGACTGGAGGGCAGAGGGGGAAGGAGGGTGATTGGTGGGATCTCACCTAATATGCACAAGGGGAGGGTGTTCAGCACGGCCCATGGGTGAAGAGCTCTACTACTGAACTTCACCTAGGAAGTGAGAACATTGTAACCTAAAACTTTGTACCCTCATATTAATTTTCAATTTAAAAAGACAGAATACTTTTATATTCAGATCTGTAAGGCCACATATCATAATACAACCCCTAATTTTTCATTTAGAAAAAGATGATCATTATGTGTTATCACCTATTAAACCTTGAAGCCAGAAAGCAAGCCTCATTTGTCATTCTGTCATTGCGTCCCTACTGTAGTATTTGGAACTTAGTAGGCTAAATGAACCAATAGCAGTTGTATCCCAAATGAATAATTATTAAAAATCCTACAGGGCCTTAGGGATTAAGATTTCAGATGTGCAATTACAGGTTTTTGTCCTTCTGAAATTAAAAAAATATATAAAAGCATAGATTTAAAAACTGAATATCTTTGAGCAAAGCCATCCATCTAGCTTAATATGTTAGCTTAAATGAAACATTTCCTTTCTTATCACCACGTTGTGCTCACATTTTCTTATCATTCACTGATGACCTGATCAGCCACATGGATTCTCCACTCAACTGTGTGTGCCAAACTCAGGCATTTTTTTTTTCTTAAGGAGATACGATTGCTGGATGGTTTTAAAAGACAATTATTTGTAACAAAAGCAGATTTAACTGTTTTTAATTAATTGATTCCATCATATCCAGTTCTTACTATAAAAGCTAAAGAAGAAATGCCTATGTTTGTGGCTGAATAAAGGAATGAATGGGTAGAATAGTGCAGAACTGGTGGTGATCACAATCTAGGTGCTTCTCAAAGTGTCTCTCAGTAAACTGCCTGGAGCAGGATCAGCCAAATAGTGATTTAAAATGCACAGTGCTCCAAGGTAAGGCTTCAGGAAGCTCCTCAGCTGATTCTAGTGAGCTCTAAATGCTAGAATCTTTGCGGTAGAGCAGAGAGAATGACTTTGGACAATGGAAGTTAAACTAAGAAACATTGCTACTGGCTCTGATAATCAGGGAGGGCGAGGCCAGGGCAGAGAACTCTGGTCGTTTTTTGGACCAGAACTCTGGTCTCTTTTGGCAGAGAACTCTGGTCAGAAATCATTGGCAGAGAACACCAGTAAGGACATCACTGCCTCCGTTTACCTATTATAGCTGCCCCGTTCTTTTGAGGGCTTTCTCATTTTCTGCCAGCACCGATTACTGAAGAATGACTCTCTAAGGTGTAGTGGTGACAACTAATCATTCTTTTTGTTTCCTACTATTATATGTACGGTGTTGAACTGAACTGAGCATTCTAACTCAAAGCATACTACCTCCTAGTAACACTAGAGTATTAATTCAATACAAATCATATTTTCAGCCTTTTTATACTCTCTACTCATCCAACAAATATTTATTATATAGTGATCTTGTGCCAAAAACTGCACAAACACTGGGAGTAGAATGTCGAGTGAAAGAGCTGTAGGGCCGGCCTTGTTGAGAGGACCTGTCTACCGGGAGATAGAAATTGCAAGGGCATTTTGGACAGAAGAGCACGGCACAGGAGCAAAAGCCACAAAGAGCACTGTGTCCTCAATTCTGGTGAAGTCAGAGTCACCTGAGGCACAGCAGTGAGGGCGGAGGGGAAGTGCGACCTTGAATGTCCTACAAAGCAGTGTGCAGTTTGACCCACAGATACCTGGTGAAAGGATTTTTTTAGCAAGCAAATTGATGAGTCCTGGGTTTTGGGAAGCAGATTTTATAACAAAGCACAACATGAGCTAGGAAAGGCTTGAGACAAGTACACTAGAACATTGCTGCAGTAGAAAGGGGACAGATGGCAAAGACCTGAGCCAAGGCAGTGGCAAAGGGCAGGGTCTAGAGAGACCCAAAGGACCACAAAGGAGCGAAAATCTCTAAGTGGTCCCACTGGCTCGGGGGGGTGGGGGGAGAGTAAGGCTAGATAAGGGGTAAAAGAATGCCCTTGTCCTGGTGACCATGTGGATGAAGTGGATGCCATGAGTTAGATCACAGACAAGGAGGAAGAGCCTGCAGGAAGCAAGTCGGCACGTGTGGTTCTTACTCGCTTCCACGATGCAGTGAGGAGTGTCCCGTAATACGCACTGGTCTGACCACAGCTCAGCGCGTCCAGCTCTCCAGTGCAGCACCATAGCTAACCTCATCAGGTGCAAGCTCATTGCCTCCTAATGCAACCACTGTTTGTTGGATCTTACTTTGGTCAAGTCTGGCAGTAGGGGTTTTGAAAAAACCCCTCAAAGGGTGGGGTGCATTAATTGGTGAATTAAGATGTGGCTTCACAAGCTCACAAGCTAGAGTAGTGGGTGCATCATTCATCCTTCCCACGGGCCTGACTGTGTGCAGGGCGTGGATATACCAGGAGAGTGAGTTACTGTGCCAGTAAATGCACGTCCAGAAACCAATGAGGCGCTGGCACTGCTCTGAGACCAAATGGATTCCTATAACTCCCTCATTTTGAATCGCATTGGTTCCTTATGACCATTTGTCCCTGTTATTATTCTTTATAAGAGGAGAGTTACCACTAGAAACAGAAAATATCGCAGTTATCTATTTTATGTTTAGAGAGTACACATAAATATTTCATTTGAAATAACAACTCTCCTTTCTAAGAGTAAAAATATGCATTAACAGTTTTTTTTTTTTTTTTGTAGAGACAGAGTCTCACTTTATCACCCTGGGTAGAGTGCCGTGGCGTCACACTGCTCACAGCAACCTCCAGCTCTTGGGCTTGAGCGATTCTCTTGCCTCAGCCTCCCGAGTAGCTGGGACTACAGGCACCTGCCACAGCGCCCGGCTATTTTTTTGTTTTGCAGTTCGGCCGAGGCCGGGCTTGAACCCGCCACCTTCGGTATATGGGGCTGGCGCCCTACTCGTT
>CAUYON010026109.1:0-15258 GCA_963573935.1 Arctocebus calabarensis | reverse complement strand
TATTTTAGAATAAAAGCTCAATAAATAGAAGCTGCCCATTGCATAAGAATGGATTTTCCTCCCAAGGAAAAGCCATTAGGTGCTGCATTGTACACTCAATTATCAAAAATTCCTTCTAAGCCCCTGAAATAAATCAGATTTTTCAAATGACAGGGGTGACTGTGCTTTGCAGGCAGTATTTTACTTATCTTTTTGCACAGCTATGGAGGGTTTACACTTGGAGCTTAGACGCTACAACCAGTTTAGTGATGTCATATATAGTTGGTCGATAATCAAAATAACTTGCTATATATTTAAACCAGGAGTTATGATTTATAAAACACTTTCTCATGTATTATTGTCTTGGGATCTTACAAAAGACCTTCAGAAAAGGAATTACTAAACAAATTAGGCACCATCAGAGGTAACAGTGGAGTACTTTGCAACCATCCACACAGGATCGGGGTGAAGAGGTATAAAGCCATGCTGTTAAGTAAAAGAACTTGCAGAACAACCTGGACATGATTCCTTTTTTTAAATTAAAGATCACAAATATGAATTTTGCATATATATAAAAATATAAAATTGTGAATTTGTATGAGCCTTGAGCGATATAAATCCAACTCTGGGAAGGTATTATTGGGCTAGGGCAGTGTTTGTCAACCTTTGTAACCTCACGGCACACTTGAACCTATATTTAAATTCTCATGGCACTCTTAAATTATGTTGATCAAAAAAAAGAGTAAAAAAAAAAGGATATACTTACTGTGCTTTGAACTTCTTTTGAAAATAATTTAATTGATGTTCTTTAAAAATTTTTTGCAGCACCCCAGGGTGCCGCGGGACACCAGTTGAAAATCACTGGGCTGGAGAAAGTGCCTGGCCACTTCTTTTTGTATATTCTTCCAAAAGTACAGTGAGCTTATGGTTGATTTAACTATTTTGTGTTTTTCTTGCAGTTTTTGAACGAAGCACTTTCAAAAGTATTATCTTCATTTTGAGGGAGAAAAGGCAAGTCTCAGAGATTTTAAATGACGTTTTCAAAGTCATGTAGCTCAGCCCTAGAATCCAGGCCTCTCGAGTCTCCAAGTGCTTTGGCCACCTTGTCTCCAGGACAGTGCACTTGAACTGCAGACTAAGTTGGGGCATAATCACAAGCTTCCAACCCTACCCTTCAAGCTGCTATCACCTTAAGACTTCTTGGTTTATAGCAGCCGTGCTTAAGCCTTGTAAATATATGAAAACATAAAATAAAAGTTGCTAAATGCTTGTATTTTCTCTTTCTGGGAAGAAGGCAGCCCGGTTGACTGGCTCTCCAGATGGAAATTCCAAGTCTGTGTTCCTACCCTGGCCGTGCGTGTTGGGTGAGCCACTGAACACTGTATCTCAGTTTCCTCACCTGTGAAAATATTGTGCTGACCTATTTTCTCAGGATAGCTGGGTGGGCTGGTTCATGATTTAAAACTGCTTTGAAAATACAAAGCTCCATTGAAATTGTTTGTCAAGAATTCCTCCTGGCTTATGCCTTCCTTTTCGTGCCCCTCTCTGGAACGTAAGTCCTGTGGTCTTGATATTTTTCTATGTCTGATCTAAAAGTCTACAAAATTAAGCCATAATTTTTACATGGGAAATGTTTTCTCTAGTGTTCGGTTCAAATAAGAATGAATTTGACAAGGAATTATTCCCATACCGTGTAAAATGTGTACGTGTGCTGAATACCCACTGGCCACGGAGACAGCTTGGGATGCTGGCGTCACCTGTGTGATTTCTCCTGGCTTCGTCCAGCAAGGTGAAGCTGAGCATCTCAGAGATAGTAGGAGTTAGTGGTGTGGCCTGAACGCAGTGGAAGGCTGGGGAAGCAGAGATTGCTTTCTCTCCTCCTGTCTCCCTCCATTCACTGCCCTGCTCGTCCATGACTGCCTCCTGTACCGCTGTGTGGGAAGCAGAGGCCAACTATCAAGAAAGCCACATGGAAAGAAAAAGATAAAGAGATCAGTGAAAGCAAGCCAAGAGTCTGCATGAGCTATTTTCACCAACTACAACATTCTTGTGTGCAAGTAAAATCCTCCACCAAGTTTACAGCTCTTCCTCAATTTCCCCCGACTTCAAACCCCGACCCTGTCCCAGGGATGAAGGGGATATGGGTTGTCACACGGAAGGCCCACACCTGGAGAACACTTAAACATGGGTGTCTGGGGGTCCTTCTAACTCACTGCAAGGATCCTTTTCAATTGCTCCCTTTTTGTTCATATTTGAATATTTTTGAAATTTTCTCAATGTTGATTTTAACTTTTGGGTTAGTAAAAATGTCTTTCTTCATATATATTACACTTTCCTTGGGCCATAAACATCTTGTAACTCTTCCAATGCTTACAACAGCACTCTGTGCAGAGCAGGCCGTTCAGAAAACCTAATAAAAAGAATTCTAGACGCTGCCCAGTGTTTTGACTGCTCTCGGAATCTGGGATCGCACCTCCGGACTCCTGCCAGCTTAGCCCGGCAATGTGTGTGTGTTCTGTGGAGAAGTCTTTCTTCTGTTAATGATCGAAATCATTCTGATTTTCCATAGCATCCATGAAGACCCCCCAAAAAAACCTATTTCGAGCAAGAGAGGATGCATCCTTTGTGCTCTTTGACACACTCCGATAGCCTTTTAAATTGTGATTTCTTATATTTTTGAGGGAGAAAGGAATCTCCATGGTCTGGCAGCCCGGTCACCCATTGTTTTTCTAAAGCCCTTCCTCTGCTTCTCCGTGAGGCCGGTGCCCAGTGTCTGTTTTCTTCTTTGAACATCTCTGTCTGTTAGAAAAGTATCTACCACACCAAGTGGAAATATATCCACCCCGGGGTTCTGCCTCATTTGACCATGGAGAATAAACCTCATCTTTTGAAGACAAGTCTCAGCTGTCTCCTCTTAATCCTCATGAAACAGTCTTGCTTCCTTTACAGCAAAAGCTGTGCCTGGCTGCTGCACGTGTCATGCTTTGGAGGACAGAGATGAAATCCTTTAAGTCCCGGAACCCCAGGGGAAGAATCACGAGCACCCACGTTTCCTCTCCTTTTCATGAGATTAGCTCATACCCAGTACTTTTGCTGAGAGTAGGCACTCGGGGTGTGTCCCCGGGCAGAAAGAACTTCCTCTCACCCCATACCCTGGGAGGCAGGCTAGGGCACACTTCACTCTACATGGACAAGGGGCACGGTTGGGAAGACTGAAGAAAATGACACTAGTGCCCCAACCCTAGAAACTCAGAATTCAGAGAAGCACATTTCCTGTAGTGTAAGACCTATGTTTAGTGTAACTAGTAAGAGCAATGACAAGGCATGTAAATGTTTCTGGGTGTGGCACACAGCATGTGCGTCTCCATGTCCTCTGTCCCTGGAGAGGCTTGTGAAGAAGACATCTGGGAAAGAAACCAGGACTGGCAAAGCCAGGCTAATCGGCGTTTTACTTCTTGTTCTGCTGTAAGGTTAGGCATACAGGTATGGTCTACAGAGATTAAAGCGTCTAATCATGTCACTGACTCCTTAACTAATGAAGGCAAGATAATTAGGTAATATGTTCTCTTCTCTTAGGGCTCATTTGGTGAATGTTTGATTTTGATGATAGGCATGTTCAAGTGTACTGAACACGCACACTTCAGTACATGTGTCCTCTTTGATCCTGGGGAAAACATGTTGAAAATTATCTAGGGCTGGGTCTACCTAGGTCTGAAAATAAAGTGCTGGCCTGAAATAGTCAGTTAGTCCAGTTCACCTGGTGTCTTTTCTCTTGCTGTCGGGTTGAATCACTATGTGGGGCCTGGCTGTGCTCCTCATGAGCAGTTTAAAAGTTTCCTACTTGGCCTATTAGGGTACATTTGCATACATTGGGTTTCCAACTATAACAACAAATTCCAACAAATGACCCTCAACAGTAAAACCCTGGAGTGTTATATAGGGTCTTTTTCCTTTGGTACATTTCCCCTCCCTCCCTTCCTTTGTCAAGTGTTTCTTGAGCGCCTGCTCCCAGCCAGGCTTTGTGCAGGGCACTGGGGATACTGAGTTTATGAGATCTGGACTTGGCCTTGACCGCAGCATCAAGATGGGGCAGAGGATTCACTGTGGAAACCCAGAGTGCTGACTGCTGGAACAGAGGGCACTGAAGCACATTGGGGGGGAGGGGATAGAAGGCTTTGGGACAGACCCTGTCCTTGAATTGAATCTTGAAAGACGAATAGGAGTCAGCCCGATGTTTGAAGTAAAGAAGGCACTGGGAGCAGGGGAGCAGCTCAGGAAAAGACCCTATCAAAGCCAGCAGGGGGAAATCAGCAAGGAGGCATTGCACAGGAAAGCTCAGAAGGAGAGGTGATTCACGGGGCCAAATGGCAGAGAGGTCAAGCAAAATCAGACTGAGGCATTCCCTGGCTTCTAGGAGGCTGAGAAGCTGATCCCTGTACCTTAGCCTGCTGCTATCAGGGCGACCATTGCAACCATCAGGTAGAGTTGGGGAAACTTGGGGACTTCATGCCCACCCTCTCTCCTGATGTGGGAGCCTGTCGATGGCTCTCTGACTGGGCCTTCAGGCTCAGCTTGATCACTTTGAGTTAGGAATCTCATAGCCAGGCCAACTTTAATGTTTAAATTCTTAACACAGATAATAGCTGATATTTGAAAGTAGATACCCTTGATGATGTGTCTATCTGCACTTCAGAATCCACCTGTTGGAACTGTTCTCCACTTCATCTTGGGCCCTCAGCACCCACTAGTCACAAAAACTACCATTATGGAGTACCTCTTATTAACCAGACACTTGGGTGATGCAAGTGGTTTTATATCTTTTCTTGTTTAATCCTCTAAGTGACCCATTAAAGGTAGGGATGTAGATATAGTCCTTTGATTTTGCAATTCATAGAAACTGGTTTAGCTAACTTAAGCAAAAACACAATCTAGGAAAAGAAACTAGGTAGCTCATACAACTGAAGAAGCTGAAGCTGGACAACTTCTTGCCCCAAGAAGAAGATAGCAACGTGGTAATGCAGGAAATTCAGGCAGCAGGAACAATGCAGTTAGTTGATGGACAGTCCCTTCTTGGTGCTATCCTCAAAAGGAATCAGCTTCAACCAATTTTTCCATCCTTGGTTTTCTCTGCTTAAGATTAAAATTCCAAGGAGGCAACGTTTGACTGCCCAGGGGTAAGGTATTCAATATCAAACCTATTCCTTAGGTGACCTAAGGAATAGGTCATCTCAATTGACACTAGGACTCTATTTGACTTGTGAAAAAAGTCAAAGTATTTTACTAGGCAGAGAGAGGAAACAATGAGGGACAGAAACAACAGCTGTCTATTTTTTTTTTTTTTAAGAGAGACAGAGTCTAACTTTATTGTCCTCAGTAGACTGCTGTGGTGTCACAGCTCACAGCAACCTCCAACTCCTAGGCTAAGGTGATTCTCTTGCCTCAGCTTCCTTCTAAGTAGGCTGGGACTACAGGCACCTGCCAGAATGCCCAGCTATTTTTTTGTTGCAGTTTGGCCGGGGTTGGGTTCAAACCAGCCACCCTTGGTGTATGGGGCCAGCGTCCTACCCACTGATCCATAGGCGCCGCCCAACAGTTGTCTACTAACATAGGTGATGTTATTCCCTCTTACACAGATCGGGAGACTGCTGCTCAGAGAAGCCAAGCAGCTCTCCTCAGTTTAAAGAGGACAAATGACAAAGCTAGGATTTCAAGCTAGACCACCCTAATTCTGAAGCTCCATACCCCCTGGCTGCTGTTTGCCTAAACTGCACATAGTATTGTCTTTGGAGTCAAGCCATGCCTGGTAGGCTGAAATCTTGCTGTCAGTCCAAGAGTCTTCTCAGTTCCTATCCTCGTGGCCAGGGAAAGGCTCCACAAACAGCCTCCTGTCCCCCCCCAAGGAACCTGCCTCGCTGTGAGGAAACAGCCATGCTCTGATGCCCTAGTGGGAGGCAAGAGAGTATTAAACCCCAGCCTGTCTTTCCAGCATCTACCCATTTAACTTCTTTGGCCCTTGGGAGCAACACCCAATACTCCCTTCTCCACGTGCTAACCTTCCAAATATGTGAAGAGCTATCTGTCCCACTCAAAGCTTCTCTTCAAAAAGCTAAATGGTCCTATTCCTTTAACGATTCCTCATAATGCTATCCCACATGACCACATGGGGATAATTTCCATATGGCGGCTAATTCTCTAAGACTTACATCAGATGAGAATCTGGCCCTGTATGAAAAGAAACCATTTCCCCTCGCTTTCTCTTTCTGATTCATTAGGTTTCACATAAACCTGTCTGATGACTACCTGCTGTTTTCAAACTCAGCTGCAACCCAATATGACTCACTCAGCAAAATTCTCACTCCTCAGTCTTCGTTTATCATTTCCCACCAACCCACGGCCCCAAAAGCACCCGTCAGAGGCCATAGCCCATGAGCAATATGTGTCCATGAAAAATGCCAAGTTTGATTCTTTGCCATTTTTTTAGTTTATATAAAGTCATATGATTTTCTAAAATCAAGGTTTTTGTTCAACGTCAATAATTTTAAGTTTAAACAGCTATAATCATATCCTCCAAAGAAAATACCCTGGAAGGTAGTCGAGGGTGTTGTATGCCAGACCCATCCCCTAAAATCTTTTTAATTGTTCTTTCTGTTTAGGAAAAAAAAAAAGGAGGGAGAGATTTGAAAATCTTTTTGAGGTTTTGAGCATTTGCAAGGCATTTCCTTACTAAGACATTACTTGTGCTGTTTCTGAAACAAAGTGTCTGATTCTATAAACAGTCATAGAACCTCAAAGTTTGAATTGGAAGGAAAGGGGAAAAAGGGAGAATTGTAAATGTAGGGAAAGAAGTTTAGGACTTTTTGTTCAGAATGTTGTAGCAAGGCCATTCCAGAGCCTGCTGCTGGCATATGATAGAGTTAAATAAATACTGAAAGTTGGACTGAATGGATCCATGTCCTGGGCTCAGCATGTGGCTCAGACACAGTCAAATACTCCCATCCTTTTGCTCTTCAGAACATGATTCAAAATCCACCATTTACAGTCTGCCTGTCCTAGAAAATGAACTGAACTCAAACAGTGGAGCTTATTGTCTGGGCTCTGCATCAATGAACCACATATCTTTAAACGAATTTCTATACAATTTTAAAGGCCTCTTCTATAAAACTGTTGGTCATCTCCAGAGAGATGATCTATAAGGATGAGGCTGTGATAAGAGGAAAGTAAGAGAAGGGAGAAGTTTCTATTGCTGTCTTGCATTGTTCTACCTGGAATTAAGGGAAACGCAGTCATTCTCAGCTCTCCACTTGACTGGCCTTGGAATGCTCAGGATGGAGAACAAATTGCTAAACGGAGCTGATAGCTTCTGTGGCCATGGGCCATCAGTGTATGGAATCGTAGAATCACAGAATTGAGAAGCTTATCAGAAGCCATCTGGTGCAAACTTTTGCCTAATGCCCAAATCCCTTCACAAGACCACCAAGCAGTGGTGTCTAAATGTTGGCAACTTGAACCCATAGGAGTATGGCTCTTGTCATCTTCCAAATGTCATCTTGTCATTCTGTTCTGAGATGACTCCAGATGTTATATCCTTTCTATGTTGCATGGAAACCAACCACCTGTTGGTATTAGGTATACCCTCGTAAGTCACAGACAATAATATCTGCAATGTCTTTAAATTTTATCTTTTCTTTCAGCTGTTCTTTATATTGCATTTCCAGACCCTTTTACTTCCTTGGTCACCTTTTTTAGGTGTAATCCCTTTTTTTGTTGTTGTAATTCCCTGGGTGTACTTTGAATCTAGCCCTTCTGCTTGTGAACATTCCAGATTTGTCTAGACTAGGAAGTAAAGGGATGTATTTGTCTTCTTCTACCCACAACTAGTGATGCCTGAAATGTTATAGGTACCCAATAAATATTTGATGAATGAATGAGCTTTTAACATTTACTCTAGTTGTCTTGGGTATAACTCCAAGGAATGTTGAAAGTTACTCTCTTTCTAACAGGTGGAACATCAAGCCCTTTATGTTTTGATTTGAATAAAGAAAATGGCTCACTCATAGGAAGAGCCAGTTTAAACTTACTGGAAGGCTGGTAAGCTATGCTTTGATATGTTAAACTAGGTGGAAACATCATTACTAGAGATAATTTAGACATTGGACATCTTTGGTTCCACATGTGTTGTACTGATGTTTTCCACCACCTCTGTGGCTCATGTCACTTCCTGGGATCTTTTGATGAACAGAGAAAACTTCACAAATCAGCAAGAAGAGGAACTATAGATTTTTACCTAGCTCAATATGTTCAGTAATCACCTGACAGCTGTGTCAGGCCACCTTGGGCACCTGGTTACACAGCTGAACTGGATAATTCACTATTTTGGTGTGTACCCCTTTAAGTGACTTTTGGAGTGGGTGAATGTTGGGGAGAGGAGGGAGGAAACGCCAGTAGAGTAAACACAACTGTTGAATTATTTATGTTCACTTGAAAAAGACAGAACACAAGAGCTTATGATTTCACCTCAGCATTTCCAGCCTCCGTGGGCAGTCCGGCTGACCTTGACAAACAGAGGATCCAGGTCATGTCTCCAGCAGCACCAGTGGAAGAGGAGTTAATTCTCTGTAAAGGGCTGTAGACTGGGGGGCTGTTGTCCTCTCTCTGAGGATGAGAAAACAATCTCCTAACAAGATTTCTCATTCCTCTGACCACTTCCAGTTCCGGTGAAATTAAGTTAACGTGAACATATTTTCCTGTGGTCCTGTCTGGCAATGGGCCGTGTGTGTGTGTGTGTGTGTGTGTGTGTATGTACGCGCGCATGTGTGTGTGTGCGCGCACATGTGAACATAGACATGTGCACTTTGTTTCATTTGATATTTTCACAAATAGCCACCAGGGCATGGCCTAGTCCTCTAGTTCCTGGCAAGGAATTACAAACTGAAGGAAATCAGCTTTAAAAGCTTTTTTGGCCCCTCACATTATTATTAAGCTAAATCTAATGAGGATATGAGGGGAAGGAGGCAGTATACTTTCCAAGGAGACTGGTCTATTTAGAGACAGGGTATCTACAACTTCTATTAGCAAAAAGAGAAAGCGTTCTCAATACCTTCCTCTCTTCCTAAGGTTTGAAATAATCCTTAAAGCCAATATCATTACAGGATTTATTTCCAGTCAACAGCCATTCTGTTAGCCTTCTCAAACCTTAACTCTGCACATCCTGCATCATTAGAAACTACCTCATTTAAACTTAAATAAAAAGACCTTACTGTAAAACAAAAGAAAAGAAAATTCTCATAATCATATGCGGTGATAACTCTTAACAAAGACAAAGAGTTTGTTACATAAATTAAATGACTAACAACGAAATCTGTTCTTTGCTTGGTGATCCTGGGCTGACCTTTTCTTAAGATGTACTTCTGTTGTTGTCCCCAGGAAGCCCAGTACCTACGGAGAGACAGGATTCTTTCTGTAAAGAAATGATTGTAATTCCCAGAGCAGATTCAATTTAGATGATCACAGACAAGCTTTTCATTTTTCCTAAACTTCCCAGACCCAAACCCCACTAGACTATACTTTCATAACTCCTACATAAGGATTTCACTAAGAAGAGCACCCTCCTCCTTCCCATTCCTACCTACTGATGTTCAGACTTCACCACTAACAACTGGTGGTCTGACTCACTGCAGGGACGGAGAATAGGGGCCGCCACATCATGAAGTTCAAGACTTCTGTAAAAGGAGAGCCAGACAGTGTAACCACAATAGTTAAATAAAGGCCCAAGGAAAAAAAGCAAAATAATTCTGGGGAAAACTCCTAGGTTTTACTTGTACTAAGAACTTGTTGATTTCAGGGTTTTTTTTTTTATTTCTTCTACTCAAAGAAAAGGTTTAGTGTTAAGGTATTTCCATGTGGCTTTTTGACCTTCCAAGAGATGATTGAAAAGTATGCAGTGGGAAGACTTTAACCCCAAACTCTCTAACTCTACAGCATCAGATCATTATAATTTTTGGTGCTCAGAGGACAAGCAGAGAGCAGAACACTTCACTGGAGCATTACTTACTTGTTTATAGGACTGGCTCCCTGACTCAGCTGGGAACTTTATCAAAGGCAAGAACTGTGCCCTTTGCACCTTTTTATTCCCACAGCCTTGTCTGGTGCCCAGTACATAGCCAATAAATATTTGTTAAATTAATCCATGAAAGTAAGTTGAAAGTACACTATTAATGTTAATTGGCATGGCCTTCCTTGGGTAAGTAAATAGGCCCACTAAACCCTGGTAACCACAATGTCTTTTGAGGCCCTGCATTAAGCCCTTGCTCATTCTTCTTGCCAAGAATGGTGCCTAAGAAGGCCTCAGTTTGATTTCCATATTTGGATCATGCTGGGTGCAGACCCCAATCCTATAATACATTTGCTTCTGAGGCTGTTGGCATCTCCGGAGTCAGGAAGTAACATCTGCTTCAGTGAGCTGATTACCAACGAGAATAAAAAGGGAAAAGGCCAGCGTTAGGTGGGGTCTGACTTAGCTTCAAAGCAGGCATATGGCATGTGTTTTAATGAGAGTTTACATATTCAGAAAAGATACATCTGAAGGGCAAATTAACTAGCTCAAGACAGAGCACATAAACATAATGTGGCTGATCAGACTGCTGTAAATCAAGGGCACACTGTCTGTGAAAGCCTTCATCTTTACCCTGTCCAGCATCACTCTAGTAATGGTGCCCAGTTACCTCAAATGTGGATACTAGAGTGGTCCTCAAAGACTCTACCTTCCTGGATATCTCTGCATCAAATCCTGCTCCACAAACTATAATGTCAAACTACCTAAAATATCACTATATTTGCTCAGAAATGAAGGTTTCACCCTGTTCCTGGCATTTAAGAATTTCCAGGAGGCTCTGGCCCACATCCACATTTCCATGCTACCTCTCAATATGGTTCCAAGCCAACTCTCCATCCCACCAGCATGGTCCCTTCACTCAGGTGAAGCAGGGGTCTCTTGCTTCCTTCTTGCTGAGTTTGTTGTTCTACCGGCCTACACAGTTCCACTTACATTGCTTCACTTATCCAAATTCTGTCCATCTGTCCAGCCACAGTTCAAGCCTCATCCACTCCACAAAGCCTTCTGCTATCATTTGAGTGCTCAACAGCAGTTCCTTCTCTGAAGTACTACAGAACTATCGATACTCGGGAAGAACCAATGTGTAGCTATATTTTAAATATCATTAGGTTCGCACATTATTCAGTGGGATAAAAACAGGGTCTTTAGGAAGCCCAGTGTCAGCTGACAGAAGTTACAGGGTGGAGACCACCTGTGATGCAGGGAACACAGCCCCACGCTGATGAGGTAAGACAAGCATAGCAGGATAGGTGCTCAGACCATTTCTTTCCTGTTTCTCCTCCCATCATTGTCCCTTTTAATTGGAACAACACTTCAGAGTTATGTTTTAAAGAGTGAACAATAGAAAGGTTTTAGTCTTAAGAGAACTTCTCACCTCTTCTAATGGGAAGATCCAGGTAAACAGAATTTGCTATTTTGGATCCGAACAATGACAGTTTAAAGTGGGACCAAATGGTTTGGTATAGGGTATGGTGGTTGAAACTGAATTAATTCCCCAAGGAGAAATGGGTTGAAAAGGATGAACGAGGGAATCTCAAGGAAGAGATTATTCACAGGCATCCAAGTCAGAGACAGCACAGCAGAAAGTGGCTTGAGCAGAACAAAAATGATGACAACAAAAATTTGGTCTCTCATTTAGACTCTATATGGATTTTGGAGCAGTTATGAGTTAAATTGGTTTTTTTATGGTCTACCCATTTTCAGGAGACACAGAGAATAAAAGTAGTGATATTCCAGTAGTGATATTCTAGTGACCTATTTCAGGGACTAGATCTAGGAGCCCTACAGAAGAGATTCCCATATACAAACAGGAGATGATGGGAGAGGTGATGGTGGGAGAGATGAATATGACATCAGGGGAAATGGAGCTGTTTGGTTCATGTAGCCATAGAAGAAAATAAGACTAATAAATTTTAATAGAAGACTTAGAAGAAAATAATTTCTAATGTGCTAGACTTAAACCTAAGATTCCTGTTATTTATTTCACAAATCCTCTTAGTACTTATAATTTATGAAATCTTATTTTTTTAGAACCTGTTTTTCAAATATTTTTTATGGTCACCATGGTAACATGTATCTGACATGGGCTAATGTTTCATGAAAATATCTTACTGGGGATGAATATGATACTTTTTGATTTTTTCTAATTTGGTATGGTCTTTTTAATTTAAGAAATGCTGGTCAAGATCTACTAAATTGATTTCACGATCCACTAACAAGAAAACACGTCAGAGCAAATAGGTATGGCTGACATCCAAGACCAGAAGACAGGAGCCGAGAGAGAACAGCAAACCTAGTTCCAAGTATATTCTAAGGGATTGCCACAAATACCATTGGCAGAAGAGTGTAAAGATTTCTTATGACTTTTAAACTTTGTCCTTTATGGTTTTGACCCTTTAGTTGTAGGAAAACTCCTTAAGAAACCACACAAGGATGGAAGACTTGCTTAGGATGTGAGAATAGCCTAAAACCTAAGAATTGGAACCTCACTCCACAGTTGTCCTTGAAAGAATAGATATTCACAGCAAACCAAAGCTAATCTCTGAAGGGAGAACCATGTCTTTATATGCTCGTTAGCACCCAACATGGTGCCTTGCAAGAAGAAAATGCTTAATAAAATGTTTGATCACACATTTTGAGATTAATCAATTCTGAAAGAGTGGAGTGGCTTTCAACATTTAAAGAGTATTATCACTTTTGATAAACATATACTCACATTTCTGACTATCTACCCCCAGGTTTGTTTTTCTTGAGACAAAGTCTCATTCTGTCACACTGGGTAGAATGCAGTGGTGGCATCATACCTCATAGCAATCTCAAACTCCTGGGCTCAAGAAATCCCCTTGCCTCAGTCTACCAAGTGTCTGGGGCTACAGGTGCCCACTACAACTCCTGGCTAGTTTTTCTATTTTTAGTAGAGATGGGGTCTCACTCTAGCTCAGGCTGGTCTTGAATTCCTGAGCTCAGGTGATCCTCCCACCTTAGCTTCCCAGAGTGCTGGGATTATAGGCATGAGCTGCCTGTCCTACCCCCAGATCCTGATCCTAGACCTTTCACCTGCCTATGCCTTCATTGATAATTACCTGCTCTAAAAGACAAACATAAAAGGAAATGAGCGGGTTTTTTTGTTAAAAACCATTAAGCTCCGGGGGGGGGGGGGGGGAGCCAAGATGGTGATCTGTAGCCCGCTTTCCGCAGGGGTACCCGTCCAGACGGAGAGTTAAAGGAGAGAAACTCCCAAGAAAGCCGATGGTTTGGATCTGAGCCAAAAGAAAAGGTCGAAGAGCACACATCAACCCTGCTGGGGCAACCTGAGACCCCGAGGACACAAACAAAAAGGTACAGAGCACATCACCAAGCAGACAGGAGTCCCCTACTCCATGAGAGAGGTTTGCAGTATACTCCATACCTCCATACAAACAAATGAGCAGAGTTCAGGTGTCCTCTCACTCTACCCCACAGGAGAGACCCTCTAAAAACCAGACCTTCTCCTACTAGGGTGCTGCGGTGCTCTCCAGCCAGGCATAAAACTGTATATACTCTCAACCTGCAAGTTGGAGTTCCTGGTGTTCTCCTCCACTTTCACCCCGAGGTCTGGAGGCCTGTCCCCCACAGAGTCCAGATTCTTGGAGATTTTCTCGAGGGGTGTGGATGGGCACAGACTGTTGCTGAACTGTGCTGGTTTTCTGGCTCGGGAGTGGTGAGAAGTGAGTGAGCTGAGAGGAGACCCGGCTGGAGGGAAGGTCTCTTGAGGCATGAAACAGTGGCCAGCTCCAGGAACAATAGCAGGAGAGCTGTACCCCTGGGGATGTTTTGAGGAGACACTCCCAGTCTTCTGGGAAGCCAGGGGAGGCAGGTGGCTTCTCCGGTGATAGCCACCAGCAGAGTGGACCGACAACCAAGGCATGTTAAGGATATGCCTGAGGTAGTACCAGCTGGGACAGAGTGCAGGTATTAGAATACTCCCAGCAAGGCTGCTTTACTGATCTTCAGACTAATCTGGCCCTCGGGGGATGAAAGCTGAGACAAAGGGCTGGAACTCACAGACTGAGTCAGGCCTATTTGCAGCCCCAGTCTGATCAGGGAAAATAGTCTTGACAGAAATAAATTCTGCAAACTTGTTCTGTTCAGGCAGCAACATCAATCAGGGACAGGGCTGGAAGGGAGTGAATCGCCCTAGCCCCTATCAAGTACCCAGGTTGTCAGGCCTCACCTCCCCCTGCCAAACAGTGACAAGGAGTAGTGGACTGGTGGTGGAGCCACAGACCTCCCTGTGACCCAGGCAGGTGCAAACCTCTGGAGCATCTGCTCATTGGAGGAAACTGGATCACAACTGTTACCACTGACTGGGTGTGACAGAGGGGCAAGGTGGGGAAGGAGGCATCAACCTTCCCAGACTAATCTACTTGCTGGGGGGGGTGCCCTCCTGAGCTCACAGAGCACCGGACTGAATTATACTAGAGCTTCCAGCAGATCCCTGCTATCTAGTTGCCAGAGACTTTTTAACTCTTCCATTTGAGATTGGTGCTGGCTAGGACAATTGATTGGGACCTCTTCAACTGGGCCAATCACCCGAGGACTTTCCAAAGTGGTACTCTGGGTGTGTGGTAGTGGGAAGGTTTAATTTGGTTTTTTAAATTTTTGACTGTGGGGGTTGCAGCGACTTAACTCTGGTATTCCTACACAGCTCAGATTTCAATCCAGTGTAACAGATTCTCTAGGGTAAGACAAAGACCAGCTGAAAATAAGACAGAGCCACTTAACCCCACCACACCAAGAAGGTCCCCAGTTTCACAAGCAGTAGCTCTCTATGAGTCCTTGGCAAAACTCTAGGGGAAAAGGTACAGATGCCAGTCCAAGCTTTTAAGCAAAGAACTGGTCAATCACTACTCCTAGAACTCCCAGCCCAAATTGTCCTTATCTACTCATCTAGCCAAACAGTGTAAAATTAATCATGGGGCAGAATCAACAGAAAAGCTCTGGAAACATGAACAACCAGACTAGGTCAGCCCCCCCAAGGAATAATCTGGTGGACACAAGTGAGGATCCTATGCATAAACAGATGGCTGAAATGTCAGAAATCAAATTCAGAATTTGGATTGCAAACAAGATCAATAAAATAGAGGAAAAGTTGGATTTAGAAATTCTGGGTGCATTTCAAAAATTGT
>CAUYON010026106.1:0-20472 GCA_963573935.1 Arctocebus calabarensis | reverse complement strand
CCTCCCAAGTAGCTGGGACTACAAGCGCCCACCACAACGCCCAGCCATATATCTCACATTTTTTATCAGTTTATCAATTGATGAAAACTTGGGTTCTTTCTGTATGTTGGCTACTGTGACTAGTGCTGCAGTGAACATGTGAGTGCAGATATGTCTTTAAGGTACTAACTTAATTGCTTTTTGATATATATGTGGTAGAAAGGAATTACTTGACCACATAATTGTTCTACTTTTAATTTTTTAAGAAACCTCCACACTGTTTTCATAATGGCTGTACTAATTTATGTTCACAACAGTGAATTAGAGCTCCCTTTACTTCATTTCTTCGTCAACACTCTATGTTTTGACTTTTTTTTTTTTATGTTTTGACTTCTTGATAAAATCATCATGACCGGTGTGAAGTAGTGTCTCATAGTGAACGTAATTTGCATTTCCTTGATGATTAGCAATGTTGAACAGCTTTTCATATGTCTGATGGTCATTTTTACATCTTTTGAGAAATATCTCTTCAGGGCCTTTGCCCATTTTTCAGTTGAATCATTTGTATGTTTGTTGTTGTTATTGTTGTTGTTTTGCTATTCAATTGTTATGCATATGTTTTGGATATGAACCCTTATCAGATGTATGGTTTGCAAATTTGTTGTCCCATGCCAAAGGTATGTCTTCATTGTTTTGTTGTTTCCTTCATTGTGTAGAAACTTTTTAGTTTGATACAATCTCATTTGTCTATTTTGCTTTTGGGATCATATTTAAAAAAAATCTTTGCCCAGATCAATCTTTTTCTCTGTATTTTCTTCTAGCAGTTTTATATTGTCACATTTTACATTCAAGTCTTTAATCCATCTTGAGCTTTTTCCTGTATATGGTATGAGATAAGGGTTCCATTTCAGTCTACTACATAGATACCTGGTTTTCACAAAATAATTTATTGAAGAGACTGTCCTTGCTCCATTGTATTTTCTTGAAATATTTGACATAGAAAAGTTGATCACGAAGGCATATATCTATTTCTGGGCTCTCCATTCAGTTCCATTAGTCTGTGTGTTATTTTTATGTCAGTACCACTCTACTTTGATTACTATAGTTTTGTAGTAGATTTTGATATCAGATAGTGTGGTCCTCTAGGTTTGTTCTTTTTCCACAAAATTGCTTTTGCTACTTGGAGTTGTTTTAGTCAGAGTTCTCTAGACAGAACTAATAGGATTTACATATAGAGACATGAAAAAGAATTTATTGGAACTGGCTCACTTGATTATGAAGGTTGAGAAATCCCACACCAGGCCACCTGCAAGCTGAAGAATGAAGAAGGCCAGTAGTGTGGGTACAAATCCAAACCTCAGGACAAACAAAGCTGATGGTGTAATTCTCAGTACTGAATGCTTGAGAGCCTGGAGGGCAACTGGTGTGTATTTTGCAGTTCAAAGTCCAGAGAACCTAGAGTTATGATGTCCAAAGGCAGGATAATAATGTCATCCCCTCTCAGAAGAAAGAGTAAGAATTCACCCTTCCTGTCATTTTGCTCCATCAGGGCCTCCAACTGATTGGATTGTGTCTGGTGACATGTAGGGTGGTTCTTTCCCACTCAGTCTACCAAATCACATGACAGCATCCTCACAGACATATCTGAGACACCCCATCACCTAATCAAAAGCAAAACCATCTGGGCTTCCCCTTCAGCATATGAGGGATGGGTGTGGTGCCTACTGATGCATTAAAAATAAATAATGCTTGATCCTCTGACTATCCCTTAATCCAGGGAAGTTGATTCCCCAAATCAACCATGACAGGGTCTTTTGTAGTTCTATACACATTTCAGAATAAGTTTTTCTCTTTCTGTGAAAAATATCATTGGCATTTTGATGGAGATTGCAATGAATCTGTAGATAACTTTTGGTAGTATGATCATTTTAATAATATTAATTCTTCCAATCCATGAACATGGGATATCTTTCCATTTATTCATGTTTTTTTCAGTTTCTTTCTTCAGGGTTTTATAGTTTTCAGTATACAGGTATTTCATTTCTTTTGTTAAGTTTATTTTATTTTATTTTATTTTTTTTGGTAACTATTGTAAATGGGATTGTTTTCATTTATATTTTGTAGAAATGTAACTGATTTTTGTATGTTGAATTTTTATTCTGAAACTATTCATTCTTTTATTAGTTCTAACTGGTTTTGGTGGAGTTTTTAGGATTTTTTATACATAAGATTATATCATCTGCAGAGAGGAACAGTTTATTTGCTTCCTTTCCAATTTAGATGTCTTTTATATATTTCTCTTACCATCTTTTATTCTGGATAGAACTTCCAATATCATGGAAGAGACGTGGCTAGAGTGGGTATCTTTGTATTGCTCTTGGTCTAAAGGAAAAGCTTTCAATTTTCCATCACTGAATATGATGTTAATTGTGGGCTTTCCATATATGACCTTGGTTGTGTTAAAATATATTACTTCTATACCTAATTTATGGAGAGTTTTTAATCATGAAGTGATATTAGATTTCATCAAATGCTTTTCCTGCACCTTTTGAGATGATCATATGGTTTTTGCCCTTCACTTATAGGTTTAAATATGTTGAATCATCCTGCCTTCCAGGGATAAATCCCACTTGATCATAAAGGTATGATCCTTTTAATGTATTATTGAATTCAGTTTTCTAGCATGTTGATGGGAATTTTTGCATCCACATTCACCAAAGATAAATCAGTTTAGAAGTATTCTTCCTTTTCAATTTTTTGAAGGAGTCTGAAAAGGATTGATATTAATTCTCCTTTAAAATGTTTAATAGAAACCAGTGGCGCCATCAGGTCCTGGAATTTCCTCTAATGAATGATTTTTGATTATTGATTCTCCTTACTCATTATTGGTCTGTTCAGATTTTGTTTCAGCATAACTTAGTCTTGTTTCTTTTTTTTTATTAAATCATAAAGAGGTAGATCATGTATACATTAATGTATTTATGGGGTACAATGTGCTGATTTCATATAATTGGAATGCTTACATCATACAGGTTAATATATGCCTCACCTCATTTACTTAATTATTGTGTTGTTAGTCTTGGGGTTTTAAGTTTCTAGGAATTTATCTATTTTTATAGGTTATCCAATTTGTTGGCATATGGTTCTTTGTAGTAGTCTGTTATGATCTTTTCTATTTTTGTAGTATCCATTGTAATGTTGCCTTTTTCATTTTTGATTTTATTTGAGTCTTCTCCCTTTTTTCCCAGTTAGCCTAACTAAAGGGTTATAATTTTTGTATGTCTTTTAAAAAGACCCACTCTTAACTTTGTTGATCATTTCTATTGCTTTTCAAGTCCCTACTGTACAATGCCCTTTAAAAATAGTTTACGAAAAGCATCTTTATGACGCTATCAAAAGATTAATTTAGTCCAAACGACACATTCTAAGTGTAACTATGTGAATCACAAGTGCTTATAAAATATCCAAATGATAACCAAATTTTGGACAATATCTCTATCAACCTCAAAATGGACAAAAATTAAAATAAAAATTAACTTAATTTGTCTATTTGTTTTTAATGGTTATAGCACAATGAAATTTTAGCTGCAAGAGAGATCCTAAATGTAATTATTATAACCCCTTTACTTTGAAACTTAGAATTTGAGGTTAAAAGATCTACTAGTACCTGCTCTTACTTCAGTCAAACCAGAATTTATTCACAAAAATCGTTCATTTATAGAAAATCAGCCCTTCTGAAGCTCCTAGGCTGTTTTTGTCTTTTCCTATGGATTCTACATGTGTTAGGAGTCAGGCTCAGGGTTTGCATGCTTTAGAATAACCAGATAAATTCTCGATTAAACTTTTTTCTGTATTTCTGGCCAACTAACCCCAAACTGCATTTCCCAGAAAGCCTCTGAGGTTAGGAGGTTTCCATCCACAATAGCAACTCACAAACTATAGCTGCTGAAGTCTTTGTGTAATGTCTTCTTAGCTTCTTCTTGAGTCACTTAGTATTCAATAACTTTTTCTCAACCTTATGCCTCTAGTAGAAATTTCTTTTTCTTTCCCTGTAGGCTCTTGCCTGAGACCTTCTAGAAGAAAACATTTTTTTCTTTACTCATTCTGCCCCTACTGACTTTTCAAAATGCTATGTTATAGTATTTATAATATCAGTGTTTATAAAATTAATCTACCAGTCAAATAGTGCCAATATGTACGATGACATTTGCTTTCAATAACATCTCTTCTTCCACCTTCATCTCCAGACACATAGCTCACCTTCATCTCATATCTCAGAGTTAACAACTGAGTGTCTTTTTTAATTCCAATATTACAAACACACAACATAAAATTGCATCATAATATCCAGCTTGGTCAGAAATATAAGTTCTTCACCCATCTAACAATTTGTTAACTCTTACAAGGATTGTTTCCTCATTCACCCAACTATCTCTGTTATTCCAGATCAACTCAAGTCTTTCATACTTTGTCTAAAAATATACAATTTGATGGAGAAATTTTGTCACTTTTTTATTGGCTTCATTATGTTTTGAACATAAAGTCATAAAACCTGCTTAGATAACTATCTCTATATATCTGCATACTGATGAATAAACCAAGGCAAAGAGAGATTAAACGTCCTCTCTGAAATAATGCAGATTTAGTTAGGAAAACTGTGGAGTGAAAATCCAGGCTTTCAGACTTGATCTACTGGTCTCGATTTCATCGTATTACTCTTTCAGAATGTCGTAATCCCTGTTCCATCACCTTACACCTCTGGGAATTCCATAATTGCCCCAGGTTTTATTGGTGTAGTATTCCCTACACTTCAAATAACAGAGAGAAGCATGTCTTATCTTGCCAAATGGTACAATAATTTCATATTAAAAGTTTAATGTAAAAATTTTTGCAGTGTGAAGTTTTGCTTACCTGTGAATGAAAAAAAGTGTTATGAGAAAAGGCACAAACAGCTCAACTATAACAACAGCAAAATAAATTTTTTCTCAAGTTTTTTTTTTTTTTTACATTAAAGACTAACACTTCAACTAGCACCGTGTTTTCTAACTTTGCTTCAACTCAAAAACATTTGGATATTATTGTCCCCGTTATATTTCCCCCTACATATGTTGGGTTCCCAGACAGATTATCTTGGCACTATTTAAACGAAACATTAACTAATTTATTCCTGAGTACTCACTGATGGATAGCAGTTGCCATAAACAAATGAATTGCAAGTATCTTATTGGTAGGTGTAATTACTAGAAAATTGTGAGAATTTTATTTATTTATTTTTTTATTAAATCATAGCTGTGTACATTAGTGCAATCAAGGGGTACAATGTGCTGGTTTCATACACAATCTGAACTATTTTCATCAAACTGTTTAACATAGCCTTCATGGCATTTTCTTAGTTATTGTATGAAGACATTTGTATTCTGCATTTAGTAAGTTTCATCTGTACCCTTCTAAGATGCACCACAGGTGTGGTCCCACCAATTATCCCCCACCACCCATCCTTCCCCTCCCCTCCACTCCCTTGCCCCTTTGCCCATATTCTTGTGCTATAGTTGGGTTATAGCCTTCATATGAAAGCTATAAATTAGTTTCTGAGTACATTGGATACTTTTTCTTCCATTCTTTAAACCGGGGCTCCACATGTTGAGAGATCAAAAAAGGAAGCTCTTAGATGAGAAATAACATACTTCAGAATGATCCAGGTTACTTTTTCAGGATTAATGCTCCCTCAGCGGCCATCCCTCCATCCCTCCCGCAGCCTTCCCCACCACGTGCCTGTGCCCAATACAGAGCTGAGCCCTAAGGACACGATGGTTCCTGCTCTCTGAGAACTCCAGTTCTCAGCGTACTGGCAAAGTCAGAAGTTTCTGAATGCGTGCCCTCTTCCCTCTGTGAGGTTGATTGTGTCCGCTTAACATCTCCAACAAACATCCATTTTATCGTCCACAGGCAGGATTTCCGACCGTCTGGCTTTCTTCAATCCAATCCTTCTGATCTTCTCACGGCTGGCTCCTTGCCATGGGACGTCTCCACGTCCGTAGCGCCTCCTTGGAGAGGCCTCTTATCTTCATCTGAATTAGTCAGGGCCCAGTTGCCATCTCACAGACCTGTTTTATTTCATCGTTGAACCTGTCTCTGATAATTTCTCATTTGCCTGTTTGCTTGTTCCGTGTCTTTTCCCCTCTCTTCTGTGAAAGTGCTAGGAGGGCAGACAAGTGCCTCATCCGTTCCCTCCTGGATCCTAAAACAGTGCCTGACACAGCTGGCATTCCTTAAATATGTATTTGAGGAATGAATGAATGGATTCCTAATTGACGACTACCGCTTCAGTGGCTACAAATACTGATTCATCCTTGTCGAGAAGTTCGGACTTATCACATGTGTGCATACTGATCCAAATTTAAAGCTGAGTCTCAAAATGAAAAACCGTTTGCAAATGTAGGGGGACATCTGGCAGGAAAATACTCCAGCATTCACAGCGACGGAAGAAAAGTTTTTCTCTTTAGTAAGCAGAGCATCTTTACCGGCATCATCGGAAAATCCTCGCCTATTTGTGTTGGTTTGCTTAGGAACTGGGAACATCTGGTGTTGGGAACACAGAACGTGGTTCATTTTGAGGTACAGTAGTAAAAACGTCTGGAGCTGGGAGTAAGGGAGAAAATGCCCCCGGGGCAGGAGGGCAGAATGCAGAAAGGAGAGGTCAGTGTCTCTTTTGAGAACAGGTTTCTTGGTTCTGCAATAGCATTACCCAAGGGGAAGCTTCCTAGAATGTCCTCGGTTTGTGTGGTTTCTACATAAGCAGACTCGGAAAGCAGAAGCGGAAAAAAATAGTGCGCGTCTGGCTCCGCCTCGCTGGGTTCATCCCGGCCGGGAGGGAAAGTTGGGGCTGCAGGGCGCGCTCCGGCTCCCGCGCGGGCGCCGCCGTCCCGACCCTTTAAAGGTGGGGACGGTGACGGAGCCCGCGGGGAGCGGGGAGCGGGGGCCGGCGGGCTCGGTTGACATCGTAACTCCCCGGCGCGGTCGCTGCCGCTCGGGCTCCGAGGCTTCGCCGCAGCACGCGGCCCCGCCAGCGCTCGCTCTGTCCGGAGCCCCGGCCGCAGCCCGCGGGGGCCCCGAGGCCCGTGGGGCTCCGTGAAGGTCCCCGCTGCCTGCGCCCAGGGCTGCTTCCCTTCACGTCGGCCGGGGCCGGCTCGGAGCCCAGATCCCGCGCGGCGCCCCTGCCCCGGCCCGTGCCCGGGCGCCGGCTGCCGAGGACCGGCTCGGGGCTCCCGGGACCCGCCCGGACGGCAGACGCGCCCCCCGCGGCTCGGGGCCCAGGCCCGGCGCAGCGTCCAGCCATGACCCAGAGTCCGGCGTTCGGTTGTCCCCGGGCTGCTGCGGCGGCCGGCGCGCGGCGCAACGAGAGCCAGGACTACCTGCTCATGGACTCGGAGCTGGGAGACGACGGCGGCCCGCAGCCCCCGCGGCCGCCCTACGGCTACTACCCCAGCCTGTGAGTGCGGGGCGGGAGGTGCGGGCCGCGCGCGGTCGGGCGGGAGCGCACGCTTGGACGTGTTCGCCCGCGAGTGACACGGTACAGCACCGTCCCCCTGCGGGTGACCGGAGGGCTGGGCAAGTTCTGCAGCCCGCTGCGCCCTGCACCGCAGTAGACTCCGAATCGCTGAGTGGGGCTGGCTCAGTGTGCGCCCCCGGGACGCTCAGCGTGCGTCTGACCCGAAGTCCAGGGGCCGGGCAGTCTCTGTGTCAGCGCTTCAGGGGCAGCGCGCGGTCCTCGGCCACAGGCGGCGAGTTGGGAGGCGTGCAGGGGAGTGTGGGGACCTGGCCCCCGTGCCCTCTGCCCACACCTTCTCCCCTGGACTCAGGCCCGCGGCTAAGATGGGGAGTTAGAGGAGATAGACTTTTCCACGGGGGGAGACCAGCCCTTTTGGGGTGATGGGAGACTCGCCAACCGTAGAAGTGAGGGCCTTGGGGTTGTTTGTCCGGGCGCTGAGGAGGGACCTTCGTTAGAGGATTGGGATATTTTGAAGGGGATTGAGGAGAGGTCCCGAGTGGAATGGAGAAGCAAACTCTCCCCTCCCTACACCTCTGTGACCACATATGCTGCTGGCGATAGTGTTTCTTATCCTTTGCCACATTTCCCGACCTGTCACAGCCACCCCCAAGCGGTCTCCCAAGGTTCTCAGTTCTAGTGGCGGTTCTAGGTGCAGGGAGGGCTCTGCCCCCAGGACCTTGGCAGACCCTCCAGACGGCCGGGTGCGCCTTTGGGTCACCAGGCAGGGAGGCCCACGGTGCGGCCTGCTGTGTTCCCCCGCACGGGAGCAGGTGAGCCCCAGGAAACCGCATCTGATTTTGCTCAAGGGTAAAAGAAAGTTGGAATTGTTTTCATCTATTTTTGTGCCATGCAAGTTGAAAGCATTTATAATATCTTTTTTGACTTAAAAAAAATAAGATAATTCACATGTCATAAAATTCACCCATTTAAGTTGTACAAGGCGGCGCTATTTAATATATCCATAAAATCGTGCAAACATCACCGATATCTGAGGACATTTTCATTATCAACCAAAGAACCCTTTTCTTGATATTAAATTGGAAAATAGGTCTCCATCTCGTAGTGCTATTTGAACTTTAAGGTGCATATGAATCGCCCGGAGGTCTTGTTAAAATGCAGTTTTTGATTTAGCGGGTCTTAAATACAGCCCAAGATTCCGCATTTCTGGCAGTCTCTAAAATGATGCGGAAGTTGCTGGTCCGCGTACCACACTCTGAATAGCACCGTGATATATGTCAAGAAGAACAACAAAAGACAGAAAGAAAAATAAATCAATCCTGGATATTCCAAATGCAGCTATTTTAAAATTTGCTTTCAAGGTGTATGTCTAAAACATAGATTGGCTTTTTGATTGGCTGAGATTTGAGATCTACTCTGAGGGTTATAGCTTTGGCAACATTACCTGCTGGCTAAATCAAGTAACTTAAAAAAATCTATACTGCTTTTTCAAAATTAGACTGTCCCATGGAATCATCTTCCTCCTTTTATTGTGTAAGCTCTGTGTTATTCTACAAGCTGAGTAAATACATATAACTGTGTGTGTGTGTGGGGGGGGGAACGATTTGATTTTAAAACTTGTGGTTATGTGTTAGTACTGACAGATTAAATAAAGTAATAATTCCAAGTTGTTCGGAAAACTTTCCCCAATGCTATCTTCAAATGTGGCTTACTGCCTAATTTATTTATCTAATTCTTTACGTTATCTACTATTTAGAGAATAAGTATTTTCTGCCTTAGTTCAGGAATCCTAGGACACTGTTAATGAGTATAACTGAACAGTAAAAGTGCTTCAGTTCAGAATGTGGACCCCTGGGTCACATCAGTGGTACTGTTTAATACAATTAAGAGTGAGCCCTGTTTTGGAATTACAGTTGGGTCTTATCTGAACCTATTATTTCTAAAAAGTTCTACATTGACTTTTTCATCTGTTCATCCACTGATTTCTCTGACAAGATGCTTATTTTTTCCAGTTGAAAAATCAAGTAACTGAGAAATTTTAACCAGCACTTCACACTTTTAGTATATGAGAAAGAGCTTAAGAAAACTATTCCCTCTGGTAGAGAAGCTCTTCCATATGCTTTTGAATTATGGCTTATACAATTTAATATATTTTTTTCAGAGTGGGAGATGGGTTGTTTGTGAAAGGGGCCATTACTAGTACGCTTTAGAAATGTAAATAGCCATATTAACTCAAGTCCTTGTGATTTTCCTTTATAAGATCCCAAATCATTGTCAGCTGTCATTTATGTGGAATATAGTCTGTGATTCTCTTTTATAGTTTATTTATGTGGAAATAGTTTTAATGTAGTTATATAGCTTTTACTGAAAAATTGTGGTAAATTATCTTGCTTAAAAGTAATTATATATTATCAGGGCTCAATAATATAAATAGTGACATTTTGAAATGGCATTTAGAAGAAAATGATTCAAATTTTCTCATTTTACAATAATAGAAAATAAATCAATGTACTCTATTATGATTAATTTGTAAGGATGATTAGCAAGAAAGGTCCATGTGCTGACAAGCTCGCAGGAATCATATCAAAGTCCCTTTATTATGTCTCTAAACCATCACTTCTGAACATGAGTAAGAATCCCAGACTTTAAAAAAAAGTTAAGGGATTCTAATGTCTCAAAATCTGAAACCAAGTTCAACTAAACTTTCCCCTAGGATTGATTAATTGTGAATAATAAAACAGTAAAGGATAAACTAAGGAACTGGCAATACAGTAAATTGAGACAATCTAAAAACTTGTGGTTGCAAACACCTAGCAATTTAGGATAAAATATTTAAAATGATTTGGGAATATTACCCAATTTTTCAAAAAATAAAAGAGATTACCATGTTCCACAAACAAATAAGTTAAAAGACAAAGAGTATATATTTTGAAGGGATACTGTGGCTGTTTCAGGAAGTTGTGGATGTCAGTTACTGACATACTCAAAGTCTAATGTCCATATGAGACAGAAAGAAGGAAGGAAGGACCTTGGTCCCTGGTGAGTCAGAGAACTGGAAGTGAGACCTGCCTGAGCCCACCATAAAACCAGGATCCTTCTGTTAATGGAAAGTTAGACTAAAATTTTATGTGCCCTCTTGTTCCTGGTACAGCTTGAAAACAAGGAATTTTATAAGTAAGAAGAAAAGAAGTCTTCTGAGAATTCCATTTGGGGGGCCTGTGTGCCCCACAAGTTTTAGTCTTTGTTGTTTGTGCTATTTAACTGACCAAGAAAACCTTAAGCTGAAAAATGCTACTGCATCTCCTAAAAGAGTAAAACATCAAACCATTATGAAAGAATAGCACCAACCATCTAAACTGCCTAGGATTCAAAAAAAAAAGCAAGCTCTGGTAAAAATATGCTGGTATATTGATGCTAAAACACACAAGGAAACAATCACACAAGAGTGAGAGCCCATTGACAATACCAGCCATGAATGGAATCAACATGTGACATGGCTGTACTGAATCCTTAAGAACTTGAGATTAGATAACAACAAGAAAGAATATAAAATAAATATGTTTAAAGTAATTATAAAGTGTTAAGAACAAGACATTTAACAAAACAGACAAATACAACATTTATAAATGAAAAATATAATTCTGAAATAGAAAAAATACTCAATGGAAGAGTTGAAATACAGATTAGACAGAGCATAATTGATGATAGTACCCAAAAGGCAGAGACATACAAATTGGAAAATATAAAAATTATTAAAAGAACTGGAGTTAGAAGGTAAGCATTCCAGAAAGAGAAAATACAGAGAATGGGGGAGAGGCAACATTTGAATAAATAATGAAAATTTTTCAGAAAAGATCAATTCTCATGTCATGAAGAATAATAATATTAGTGTGAAACTGAAAAATCCTTTTAAATATCTCATTTAAATTACAGAACATCAAAGACAAGAGGAAATATTAAAAATTAATCCAGATTTGAAGGAATTTTAAAGTTCAAAATTATTTACACTAGAAAAGAACTCAAATGTATTTTGATACATTGGTTATATAATATATAGCTTGTAAGAACTTTGGTTTTTCTTTTACATAAAAGGCATTGTTTGTTCTCTCATTATTAATGTGATATTTTATATGGAGTCTGTGTTCCATTGATGATAAGGTCTCTTTAAATGTGGGTACATACAAAAAACTTTTAAAGAGTGACTGACTGGGACCAGAAGGATGGTTCAGCTGAGCTCTTCTAGAAGGACTGGGGAAAAAGAGGGAACCCAGCCACAACTGGTGTGGGAACTTACCCAGAGTCATAGCTCAGGGAGCACAGCAGTGGAGGTAGTGAGCTGGATATAGTGTATGATCCAGAGCAGTGGAAATCTGACAAATTAAGCAAGTGATTGCAAATCTGGTGCCCCCACCCCAGAGGTCTGAGATGGGAGGAAGTCTTTCCAGAGTTTTCAGTTGAGGGGAAGCTGTGCATTGAGTGGAAACCTTGGAAGAGTGGGCAGACTCAAACAGTATACAGCAACCATATTTGAATGCCAGTGGAGTGGACTTGCCATAGGTTTGGTGGCTGGGGAGGCAGCCCTAACTGAGAAAGTCTTGGAGGCCAGGGGGTGCCATTTTGGAAAGGTCATGAGAAGGTCTTAGCAGGGACCTAAAGCACAGCTGTCTTAATTTCATCTGCTGGGATCAGAACTCCACTCTTGGGACTGGCTGAGAAACTTCCTCATCCCATGGGAACTGGAGACAGGGAACTCTGTGAGACCTGCCTCTGAAGGATACTTGTGAGCTTTAAGATCCCAACTGGGAGGGGCCTAAATGCTGAGGAAACAATCAGGCCATCACGGAAACAACTAACTTTGGATTAAGGACCATAGAGGCTGCTAGGTATGCTCTTTGTATCCTAAAAATAACTACAGCACCCCCTGGTGTCTGGATAGCATCTTGCAACATACTATCATTAAGGGCAAGGACTTCTGTTTGAAACAAAGGAAGCAATGAGAAGAAAAAAGGAGGATAAGGCGGTGAAGAAGAAGAAGAAGGAACACTTGAGGGGTAACCAAGAGAAAAATTCAGGCAACATGAAAAGCCAAAACTCCTCCAAGGGACCATGAGTCAGCCACTGCAGAAGACTCCACCTATAAAAAATTAATGGACTTGACAGAAAGGGAATTTAAAACATGGATGATAAAGATAATAAAAGAAATGGATGAGAAAAAGAAAAAGATAGAACCGTAAGTCAGATAAGAGATATGTAGAATATAGAAAGGATATGGCAGAACTTAAGGAAATGAAGGAGATAATCAAGGAATGTAAAGATGCAGTAGAAAGTATCAAAAATAGGTTAGATCATGGAGAAGAAAGAACCTCAGAGGTAGAGGATAATGTTTTCAAATTAACCCAGATAATTAAAGAGACAGAAAGGAAAAGAGAGAAAGCAGAACAGGTGCTTAGAGAACTATAAGACTTCATGAAGCATTCTAACATATGACTAATACGGATTCCTAAAGGGGAAGAAGGTCATCTCAAAGGAATGGAAGCCCTACTGGAAATTATCCTAAATGAAAACTTCCCCTGTTTTACTAAAGACCCTGAAACACTCTTTTCAGATGGATATTGAACTCTGGGTCATTTAAACTCAAAAAGAGCTTCTCTGAGACACATTGTAATGAAGTCCAAAACCAAGATGAAAGAAAAAATTCTGCAAGCAGCCAGGAGTAAGTGGCAACTGACCTACAGAGGCAGAACCATTAGGATGACACAGACTTTTCAAATGAATCTTTCCAAACCAGAAGAGCATGGTCATCCACATTCAGCATTCTTAAAGAAAACAATTTTCAGCCCAGAATTCTGTATCCTGCTAAACTGAGCTTCAAAATTGATGGAGAAATCAAATCTTTTGCAGATATACAAGCAATGAGGAAATTTGCCATAACAGGAGCAGCTCTATAGGAACTACTTAGACCTATTCTCAACACTGATCATCATAATGGACCACCAGCAAAGTAAATACCCAGAAGCAAAAGGTCAAACTCAGCTTCCACATTGGCGCAAAGGATAAAACTACACAATGGAAATTAACAAAATAAGGTGAATAGAACCCCACCACACTTATCAGTTCTCTCAATAAATGTCACTGGATTGAATTCACCACTGAAGAGGTATATGCTGGTTGATTGGATAAAAAATCACAAGCCATCCTTATGCTGTCTCCAGGAAACACACCTAGCCTTAAAGGACAAATCAAGACTCAGGGTTAAGAGATGGAAATCTACATTTCAAGTAGGTGGAAATCAGAAGAAAGGAGGGGTTGCAATCTTATTTTTAGATACAAGCAGAATTAAAGCAACTCAAGTTAAGAAAGACAAAGATAGGCACTTTATACTGGTCAAAGGAACAATACAACAGTAAGATATTTCAATTTTTTTTGCAGGCCCTGGACGGATTTGGACTCTCCTTCCCCAGTGCATGGCACTGGTGCTCTAACCATTGAGCTATGGGCACCAAGTCAGAAGACATTTCAGTTTTAAATATTTGTGCACTTAACTTAAATGCTCCCAGGTTTATGAAAGAGACCTAGATGGGCCTGAGGAATATGATATCCCATAACACCATAATAGCTGGGGGAATTTAATACCCCTCTGACCTAAATGGACAGATCATCTAAACAGAAACTAAACAAAGATACAAAGGACTTAAATATGACCCCAGAACAAATGGGATTATTAGACATATATAGAACATACTATCCCAAAGCTAAGGAATGTACATTTTTCTTGTCAGCCCATGGTACATACTCCAAAATCAACCACATCCTAGGATACAAATTAAACCTCAACAAAATTAAAAGAATAGAAATGACACCTTGTGTCTTCTCAGACCATAAGGCAAGAAGGGTAGAACTGTTCTTCCCCACACAAACACTTGGAAATTATACAACCTTGTGCTGAATGGTGAGGAAGTGATAAAAGAGGAAATTGTTAAATTCCTCAAACATAACAACAATGAACACACAACTTACCAAGCCCTGCAGGATACAGCAAAAGCAGTTTTGAGAGGGAAATTTATTACATTACATGCCTACATTTGGAAAACAGAAAGAGAGTGTATCAACAAATTCATGAACCATCTTATGAGATTGGAAAAAGAAAAATAATCTAATCCCAAACCCAGCAGAAGAAAGAAATAACCAAAATTAAATCAGAGATTAATTAAATTGAAAACAAATTAATCATTCAGAAAATCAAGGAAACAAAAATTTGGTTTTTCAAAAAAATAAATAAAATTGATAAACTTTTGGCCAGATTAACTAGAAATAGAAAAGTAAAGTCTCTAAAAACTACAATCAGAAATGATAAAGTAGAAATAACAACAGATGACACAGAGATAAAAGAGGTCATCTACTACAAGAAACTCTATGCCCAGAAATTTGACAATGTGGAGGAAATGGGTCAATACCTGGAATCACACCCTCTCCCTAGACTTAACCAAGAAGAAATAGATCTCTCAAGTAGACCAATGTCAAGAACTGAGATGGAAGAAATAATAAAAAAATCTCGCAACAAAAAAAATGCCCTGGTCCAGATGTCTTCACACCAGAATTCTATCAAACCATCAAAAAAGAGATTATACCCATATAGAAGAAATTATTCCAAAAATTTGAGAAGGAAGGACTCTTCCCCAACATTTTCTATAAAGCAACCATCACCATGATATCAAAACCAGGAAAAGACCCAACTAAAAAGGAGAACTTCACACTAATTTCTCTAATGAATATAGATGCAAGAATTCTTAATAAAATCCTAGCCAATAGATTACAGCTATACATTAAAAAAAATCATTCATTACAAAGAAATAGGTTTCAGCCTTGGGATGCAAGTTTGGTTTAATATATGCAAGTCCATAAATATAATTCACCATATCCACACAAGTAAAAACAAAGACCATATGATTCTCTCAACTGACACAGAAAAAGCATTTAATAAAATTCAGCATCCTTTTCTAATTAGAACACTTAAGAATTTAGCCATAGGTGGCACATTTCTTAATCTGATCAAAGACATCTACAACAGACCCACAGCTAATATTATGCTGAATAGAGTAAAACTGAAAGCTTTTCCACTTAGAACTGGAACTAGACAAGGTTGTCCTCAATCGCCACTACTATTCAACATAGTGCTGTAAGTTCTGGCCAAATTGATCAGGCAAGAGAAGGAAATAAAGGGAGTCCAAAGGGAGTCCAAGCCCAGAGAGGGGGGCAGAGGAGGTGAAACTGTCGCTCTTTGCTGATGATATGATCTTATACTCAGAGAATCCCAAAGACTCAACCACAAGACTCCTGGAAGTGACCAAAAAATACACTAATGTCTCAGGATATAAAATCAATGTCCACAAATCAGTAGCCTTTGTATATGCCAATAACAGCCTTGATGAGAAGCAAATCAAGGACACAATTCCTCTCAGTAACTTCAAAGAAAATGAAATACCTAGGAAGGAATACATAACAAAGGAGGCTAAGGACCTCTATAAAGAAAATTACAAAACCCTAAGAAAAGAAATAGCAGAAGATACTAACAAATGTAAGAACATACCATGCTCATGGCTGGAAAGAATCATCACTGTGAAAACACCAATACTTCCCAAAGCAATCTACAAATTCAATGCAATCCCCATTAAAATACCATCATCATACTTTCAAGATTTGGAAAAAATAATTCTTCATTTTGTATGGAAGCAGAAGAAACTCCGTATAGCCAAGGCAATTCTTAGTAAAAACCAAAACTGGGGGTATCACACTTAACTACAGCTATACTCCAAGATATAGATTTTCAGCTATACTGCAAGGCCATAGTGATCAAAACAGCATGATATTAGCACAAAAATAGAAATTGACATTTGGAACTGAATAGAAAACCAGGAGATGAAGCTAATATCTTACAACTATCTGACCTTTGATAAACCAAACAAGAGCATACACTGGGGGAAAGACTCTCTATTCAATAAATAGTGTTGGGAGAACTGGATAACTACATGTAAAAGACTGAAACTGGACCAGCACCTCTCACCACTTACAAATATTGAATCAAAATGGATAAAAGATTTAAATCTAAGGCATGAAACAATAAAAATCCTCAAAGAAATTGTGGGGAAAATACTTGAAGATATCAGGCTGGGGAAAGATTTCATGAAGAAGACTTCCATGGCATTTGCCACAACAACAAAAATAAACAAATGGGACTTAATTAACCTGAAAAGCTTCTGTACAGCTAAGGAGACAACAACTAAAGCAAATAGACAACCTTCAGAATTGGAAAAGATATTTGCCTATTATGAATCAGACAAAAACTTGATAATTAGGATCTATGGAGAGCTCAAATTAATCACAAAAAAGACCCAACAATCCCATATATCAATGGGGAAGAGAGATGAATAGAATCTTCTCTAAAGAAGACAGACGAATGGCTAACAAATGTGAATAAATAAATGCTCATAGTCCCTGATCATCAGAGAAATACAAATGAAAACTACCCTGAGATATGACCTAAGCCCAGAGAGAATGGCCCACATCACAAAGTCTGAAAGTCACAGATGCTGGTATGGCTATGGAGAGAACATTTTTACACTGCTGGTGGGACTGCAAACTAATACAACCTTTTTGGAAGGAAGTATGGAGAATCCTTAAAGAACTCAAGTGGGATCTCCCATTTGATCCTGCAATCCCATTACTAGGCATCTATCCAGAAGGAAAAAAATTCTTTTATCATAAGGTCATTTACACTAGACTGTTTATCTCAGCTCAATTTACAATCACCAAGATGTGGAAAAAGCCTAAATGCCAATCAACCCAGGAATGGATTAACAAGCTGTGGTATGGGTATACCATGGAATACTATTCAGACATTAAAAAGATGGAGACTTTACATGTTTTGTGTTAACCTGGAAGGAGAAGGAAGAATCCAATGTACTCAGTTCTAATATGAAGGCAGCAGATGAGCTAATATAAGGAGGGGCTAGGGGAAGTAGGTAGTGGGGAGAGGGGAGACTGTAAGCTCTGGTGGTGGGGCTATGCTTCATTCCCCTACACTTGACATTTCTGCCTAGCAAAGGCAGGGAGGGGCAGGACACAATTATAAGAGGGACTTTATCTGACAAATGCAATCAGTATAATATAAATCTTGGTACCTTCAACGAATCCCAAGCAATAAAAAAAGTAATAAAAGAAAATAAAAGAAAGGGTAACTGACTGACTCTTAACCTTATCCCCTATTTTACATGATGAAAGTAAAAAATGATTTTTTAATGGACATGGGCCCTTTGAAATTTTTATTGACATCAGGAGAGTTTTGGATGACCTGAAATTCACTTATGAACCCTAGAACCCAGACTTTGAAGTTGTGATTTAATATTAGTAATATAGGGCCGTGCCTGTGGCTCAGTGAGTAGGGCACTGACCCCATATATTCAAGGTGGTGGGTTCGAACCCAGCCCCGGCCAAACTGCTACAAAAAAATAGCCAGGCATTGTGGTGGGTGCCTGTAGTCCCAGCTACTCAGGAGGCTGAGGCAAGAGAATTGCTTAAGCCCAAGACCTGGAGGTTGCTGTGAGCTGGGATGCCACAGCACCCTGGATGCCACAGGGTGATAAAGTGAGACTCTGTCTCTAGAAAAAAAAAAAAAAGTAATATAACATGAGAGACTTCAAGCAAGCAAAATCTCCTAAAGAGAGCTACCTTTTATTCAGGCAAAATAAACTCAGTCTTGCACATAATTTTTTATAAATAAAGGAATGAAAAATTCAGAATGTAGGTTGGAAATTTTTTTCTGAAATTAATTGCTGATAGAGGAGGCTAGTTTTTTAAACAAGTTTAAGGTTGAAGTTAGAGTATGGATCCAAGCCTATGGATTGTTAAATTATTATATGCTTGCTACCTTCCCTTCGTTTTTGGTAAATATATTTATTCAAATCTATGTTATATTTGTTAACACTTATTTCATTTACGCATCCCTCTTACTAGGCTGTAAGCTCTGGTGGTGGGGCTGTGCTTCTTCGTTCCCTACACTTGGCATTACTGCCTAGCAAAGCGAAGATGCCAATTGATTCATTCCTCAACAATACGTCTTTCTCCCCCTCACTATTTGTCCTATAAAGAATAAAGTAATGAAATATCATCGGTAACTTCTAAGTGAGGTAGAAGAGTGAATGTCTACGTAGAGCTGACTATCTGTAAGACTCACCTTCTTCTGGAGAATCTGTTTGCTAATCATGCCTCCAGCATACCACTCTGATTTTAGCCTTCTAGCCCGAGGCACTCCCCTTTCAGTTCACACGTGAGATGAGGCCTTCTGTGTACAAGGACCTGTTAACTACTCAGGGATAGCGGAACAGAATTAGCACACAAAAAACTCATGGCGCCGTGACCTGTCAAATTCTCAGGCAGAACCAAAGAGAATTAACATGCAGAGGAAAACCTCATGGCTGGCTATAACTTCTCCAGCTCCTTTATGGAATCTCCTAAGGACTGACCCCTCCCTCCAACTGGGAACTTCCCTTCCCTCTTCAAGCCACCCTCATTCAATCCAGTCCTTCATAATCAATCCTAGATCAGACTGAAGAAATACACTCCCTGCTTTTACCTCTGTGTAAGCTCCACCTTTCAAATTTCATTGCTTAAAAAAAAAAGTCTCCTTTCTTTGATGTTTGACATTTGGTTTGTCCACTTCTTTAAGCAAAGACCCTCAGAGAGGCAGTCACATCAGAACATGAGTGGGTGGTATAAAAGATTTCCAAATAAAAGTCATTTGGTTTGTCCACTTCTTTAAGCAAAGACCCCACCACTTATTCACACAGATACAGCTTTATTCTTTGACCTTCAGAGAAGCAGTCACATCAGAACATGAGTGGGTGGTATAAAGGATTTCCAAATAAAAGTCAAGGGTGCATTTCTTTACAAGACGCATTTATCAAATGATATATGAAATAAATTAAATGGAGCATGTGTGATACCATGATTTATTGCATAGATGCTTCAGAATTTAGTGGTTTAGAATTCAGAGAGAATCCTAAAACCTATTTTGTCCTTTGAAATAACAGCAATAATCATAAAGTCAAGACTTGGATTTTGGTTAAAGGTGTGCAGTTTGGAAGCTGCTCCTCAGGGGAAAACAAGTGTAAAAATCACCCTTGGACATGGCTTTCCTTCCTCATTTAGGAATCATTTCCTCCAGCCACTTGAATTAATGCTACGTGTCTTGTAATTGACCACTTTGGAGGTCTGTATGGCAGAAACCACCTAGTATGTTTCCAAATCCTCCCTGGCTTGAAGTAATCAACTCCACTGGCAACAAATTAGTATCATGGAACATATTTTTAGGGTGCCAACATTGTAGGTTATGGAGTGATTGCAGATGTTCTTGAATGCCTACATTTATTCTGTGGCAGAATGTTTCTTTACCTCTAGAAAGACATCACATTTTTTTCTCTAGACGGTTACATTTCTTGACTTCTAAGAAGTAACTTCATAAGGCAATTCATCTTTGCCTCCTAAGGAGAGTAAAAATCATAAAAGGAAAACATTTTCTTAAAGTTCATTCTTGTTTTCTCTCTCTTTTATAAAAATGCTAAATATAATTTGATCTCGTTGGAATTACCATTTGTGATTGCTTGTTGTTCAGGAATCTTCTGTTGGATTTCAATATACGGAGAAGTGCTTGTCTGTATGCCAAACTTCAGTTAAACTTTGACATCTAAAATTTGATACGCTGCTCAAGACTCTTTAAGCCATTGAAACATTAAATCACATTTCAAAAAGAATGTTTTTTTTTATAGCAGCATAGAGAAATAAGTGTTGAAGATAACCCGTACAACATATATGATCTCAGGAAGCGCCTGTGGCTCATTCAGTAGGGCGCCGGCCCCATATGCCAAAGGTGGAGGGTTCAAACCCAGCCTTGGCCAAACTGCAAAAACAGAAAAATAGCCGGGCGTTGTGGC
>CAUYON010026105.1:0-10794 GCA_963573935.1 Arctocebus calabarensis | reverse complement strand
GAAAACCAGGAAATGAAACTAACATCTTACAACCACCTAATCTTCAATAAACCAATCCAGAAGATACCTTGGGGGAAAGACTCCCTATTCAATAAATGGTGCTGGGAGAACTGGATATCCACATGTAAAAGACTGAAACTGAACCCTCACCTTTCTCCACTCACAAAAATTGATTTCACATGGATAAAAGACTTAAATTTAAGGCTTGACACAATAAAAATCCTCAAAGAAAGCATAGGAAAAACACCGGAAGATATCAGCCTGGGGAAGGATTTCATGAAGAAGACTGCCATGGCAATTGCAACAATAACAAAAATAAACAAATGGGAGTTAATTAAACTCAAAAGCTTCTGTACAGCTAAGGAGACAACAACCAAAGCAAATAGACAACCTACAAAATGGAAAAGGATATTTGCACATTCTGAATCAGACAAAAGCTTGATAACTAGGATATATAGAGAACTCAAATTAATCCACATGAAAAAAAGCCAACAGGCTCGGTACCTGTAGCTCAATGGGCTAAGGCGCCAGCCATGGAACACCTGAGCTGGCGGGTTCGAATCCAGCCCAGGTTGCCAAACAACAATGATAGCTGCAACCAAAAAAAAAAAATGGCTGGGTGTTGTGGCAGGCGCCTGTAATACCACCTAGTTGGGAGGCAGAGGCAAGAGACTCGCTTGAGCCCAGGAATTGGAGGTTGCTGCGAGCTGTGATGTCATGGCACTCTTTCCAGGGTGATATCTTGAGGCTCTGTCTCAAAAAAAAAAAAAGAAAGAAAGAAAAAAAAAGCCAACAATCCCATATATCAATGGGCAAGAGACATGAATAGAACCTTCTCTAAAGAAGATAGACGAATGGCTAACAAACATATGAAAAAATACTCATCATCCCTAATTATTAGAGAAATAAAAATCAAAACCACCCTGAGATACCACCTAACCCTAGTGAGAAGGGCCCACATCACAAACTCTCAAAACTGCAGATGCTGGCGTGGATGTGGAGAGAAGGGAACACTTTTACACTGCTGGTGGGACTGCAAATTGATACAACCTTTTTGGAAGGAAGTTTGGAGAACTCTCAAAGAACTCAAGCTAGACCTCCCATTTGATCCTGCAATCCCTTTACTGGGCATCTACCCAGAAGGAAAAAAATCCTTTTATCAGAAGGACACTTGCACTAGACTGCTTATTGCAGCTCGATTTACAATCGTCAAAATGTGGAAGCAGCCTAAATGCCCACCAACCCAGGAATGGATTAACAAGGTGTAGTATATGTACACCATGGAATACTATTCAGCCATTAAAGAAATGGAGACTTTACAGCCTTTGTATTAACCTGGATGGAAATGGAACACATTATTCTTAGTAAAGCATCACAAGAATGGAGAAGCATGAATCCCATGTACTCAATTTTGATATGAGGACAATTAATGACATGGTGGGTATGGGGGAAGGGGAGAGCAGAGAGAAAAAGAATGAGGGAGGGGTGGGGAAAGGAAGAGTAGAGAGAGGGAAGGAATGTGGGGGGTGGGGTCTTGGTGCCTGCCACACCTTTTGAGGGCAAAACACAATTGTAAGAGGGACTTTACTTAACAAATGCAATCGGTGTAAAAAAAAGAAATAGTAAAGTCACTTGAATAAGAAGGGATTTGAGATTTTTGTTTTTCTGATAAGTTACTTAATGTAAGTGCTTACACCCATTTCCTTTGCCAATAGTTAGAGCTCTTATATACATATATAATTTTGGTTTTTTTGAGACATGCCCTGGGTAGAGTACCGTGGCATCACAGTTAACAGCAACCTTCCAACTCCTGGGCTCAAGCGAGTCTCCTGCCTCTGCCTCCCAAATAGCTCGGACTATAGGTGCCCGCCACAACACCTGGCTATTTTTTGGTTGCAGCTGTCATTGTTGTTTGGCGGGCCCAGGCTGGATTCAAACCCACCAGCTCAGGTGTATGTGGCTGGCGCCTTAGCCTCTTGAGCCACAGGCGCCAAGCTGACTTTTAAATTTAAAAAAGACTTTTTTTGAGACAGAATGTCACTATGTTGCCCTTGGTAGACACAGTCACAGCAACCTCCAACTCCTGGGCTTAGGCGATTCTCTTGCCTCAGCCTCCTGAGTAGCTGGGATTACAGGCGCCCACCACAACGCCTGGCTGTTTGTTGGTTGTAGTTTTTTGGGAGGCCCGGGCTGGGTTGAAATAAGTCAGCTCCAGTATATGTGGCTGGTACCTTAGCTGTTGAGCTACAGACCAAGCCAGAAACATGATCCTTAAAAATCATGTACCACTGGCTCGGCGCCTGTGGCTCAACAGGCTGGAGCACCAGCCAGGTACACCTGAGCTGGCGGGTTCGAATCCAGCCCGGGCCCGCCAAACAACATTGACGGCTGCAACCAAAAAATGGCCAGGCATTGTGGCGGGCGCCTGTAATCCCAGCTACTAGGGAAGCGGAGACAGGAGACTCGCTTGAGCCCAGGAATTGGAGGTTGCTGTGAGCCCTGATGCGACAGCACGCTATCCAGGGTGAAAGCTTGGGGCTCTGTCTCAAATAAATAAATAAATACATAAATAAATAAAAATCATGTACCACTTTACCTGGGGATAGAGTGCTGTGGTATCAGCTCACAGCAATCTGTCACTCTTGGGCTCCAGTGATCCTCCTCCCTAGCCTCCTGAGTAGCTGGGATTATAGGCACCCACTTGCATGCCTGGCCACAGGCGCCGCCTTCTCTCAAACTCTCTTGGGCTTAAGCAATTCTCTTGTCTCAGCCTCCCAAGTAGCTGGGACGACAGGCATCCACCACAACGCCTGGCTATTTTTGAGGGATTCGAACCTGCCAGGTCCGGTGTATGTGGCTGGTGCCCTATTCACTTGAGCTACAGGCACCGAGCCTAGTGAATGCTTTTGTTTGCTTTGTCAATGATTAGAAATCAATATGAAACTGGTTTTATCTCTACATTCTCTATTCTGTTCCTGAGATCTATGTTTCTGTTTTTTGCCAATACCATGTTGTTTTGATCACTACAGACTTATAGTGCAACCCGAAGTCTGGTAAATTAATACCTCCCAATTTATTCTTATTTTGTAGAATTGTGTTGGCTAATTGAGGTTTTCTTTCTGATTCCATACAAATTATAGAGCTATACTGTAAAGATCTTCAAAATTAGAAAGTGGTATTCTAGGGGGAATTGCATTAAATCTGGAGCAATCCTTCATATTCTTTATTAAATATATTATCATTATTATTATTATTATTTGGGACAGAGCAAATTGGGAGCAATCCTTCACATTCTTTATTAAATATATTATTATTATTATTATTATTTGGGACAGAGTCTCAAGCTGTCACCCTGGATAGAGTGCCGTAGCATCACAGTTCACAGCAACCTCCCCCTCCTGGGCTCAAGCAAGTCTCCTGCCTTTGCCTCCCAAGTAGCTGGGACTAGAGGTGCCCGCCACAACACCTGGCTATTTTTTGGTTGCAGCTGTCATTGTTGTTTGTCCGGCCCAGGCTGGATTCGAACACACTAGCTCAGGTATATGTGGCTGGCGCCTTAGCTGCTTGAGCCACAGGCACTGAGCCTGTTAGATATATTATTACCAATAGGACAGAATTCCAATAATACCATGTATGGCATTATATCTTTGATTTGATTCTCAGCTTGACTGTTGTTGGCATAGATGAAGGGTACTGATTTGTGTACATTGATTTTATAAAGTGAAAAGTTGCTGTATTTCTTTCTTTCTTTCTTTTTTGTAGAGATAGAGTCTCACTCTCTGGCCCTTGGTATAGTGCTGTGGCATCACACAGCTCACAGCAACCTCCAACTCCTGGGCTTAGGCGATTCTCTTACCTTAGCCTCCCGAGTAGCTGGGACTACAGGCGCCTGCTACAACGCCCAGCTATTTTTCTGTTTTGCAGTTCAGCAGAGGCCAGGTTTGAACCCGCCACCTTTGGTATATGGGGCCGGCACCCTACTCCATGAGCCACAGGCACTGTCCTGCTGCTGTGTTTCTTGATCACTTCTAGGGTCTTGTGAGCAAGCCCTTGGGGTTTTCCAAGTACAAGATCATATCATCCACGAAGAGCAATAGTTTAACTTACTCTGCTCACATTTAGATACCCTTAAAATCTTTCTCTTGTCCTATTGTATTGGCTATAACTTCCAGCACTCTGTTAAAAAGTGGTGATGGCTAGCTCGGCGCCTGTGGCTCAAGTGGCTAAGGAGCCAGCCACATACACCTGAGCTGGTGGGTTCGAATCTAACCCAGGCCCACCAATAACAATGACGGCTGCAACCAAAACTAGCCAGGTGTTGTGGCAGGCATGTGTAGTCCCAGCTACTTGGGAGGTGGAGGAAGGAGAATCACTTGAGCCTAGGAGTTGGAGGTTGCTGTGAGCTGTGATGCCACAGCACTCTACCCAGGGGGACAGCTTGAGGCTCTGTTTCAAAAAAAAAAAAAAAAAGAAAGCTGGTGGTGATAGTAGTCATCCTTATCTGGTTCCGGTTCTAGGCAGAAATCTTTCAATATTTCTCTATTCAATACGATGTAGCTGGCTCAGCACCTGTGGCTCAATGGGCTAAGGCACCAGCCATGTACACCTGAGCTGGTGGGTTCCAATCCAGCCTAGGCCGCCAAACAACAATGTTGGCTGCAACCAAAAAATGGCCGGGCGTTGTGGCGGGTGCCTGTGGTCCCAGCTACTTGGGAGACAGAGGCAGGAGACTTGCTTGAGCCCAGGAATTGGAGGTTGCTGTGAGCTGTGATGCCACAGCACAGCACTCTATCCAGGGTGACAGCTTGAGGCTCTGTCTCAAAAACAAATATGATATAGCTGTGGGTTCATTGTAGATAGCTTCTATGAGTTTGAGAAGTGTCCCATCTATGCCTGTATTCATGTGTTTTTATCAAAAAAGGATGCTGAATTTTATTTTTTTATTATTTATTTATTTATATACTTATTTATTCATCGAGACAGAGTCTCACTCTTTTGACCTGGGTATAGTGCTATGGTATCATAGCTCACAGCAACCTCAAACTCATGGGCTCAAGCAATTCTCTTGAATCAGCCTCCCTTATAGCTGAGACTACAGGCACCCACCACAGGGCTCAGCTAGTTTTTCTGTTAGTTCTTATTTATTTAATTTAATTAATTAATTTATTTTGAGACAGAGTCTCACTATGTCACACTCTGTAGAGTTCAGTGGCGTTCCAGCTACCACCAACCTCAAACTCTTGTGCTTAAGAGATTCTCTTGCCTCAGCCTCCCTAGTGGCTGGGACTACAGGCAACCACCACAACACTCGGCTATTTTCTTGTTGCAGTTGTCATTGTTGTTTAGCAGGCCCGGGTGAGGTTCGAACCCACCAGCCTCGGAGTTTATGGTCAGCACCCTACCCACTGAGCTACGGGCACTGCCCTTCCTGTTAGTTTTTAGTTAAATTCCTGAACTCAGGTGATCTACCCACCTCAGCTTCCTAGAGCGCTAAAATTACTGAACCATTGCACCTGGCTAAGGATGTTGAATTTTGTGCAAAGCTTTCTCTGAATAAATTGAGGGAATTGTGTGGTCCTTGTTTTTACATTTATGTGATTAATTACACATATAGATTTGTGTGTATTGAAGCAGACTTGCATCCCTGGGATGAAGCCCACTTGGTCATGATAGAGAATTTTTTTCATGTGTAGCTGAATTTCTTTTGCTAAGATTTTATTGAGTGTTATGGGATTGGTGTTCATTAATGACATCAGTTTGTAGTTTTCTTTTTTTGTTGTGTTATTTCCTGTTTTTATTTTGTTGTTTGTTTGCTTTTGAGACAGAGTCTCAAGCTTTGGCCCTGGGTAGAGTGCCAGTTCACGGCAACCTCAAACTCCTGGGCAATTCTCTTTTCTGAGCCTCCCAAGTAGCTGGGACTATAGGCACCTGCCACACCGCCCAACTATTTTTTTTGAGATGGTCTCAAGCTGTCGCCCTGGGTAGAGTGCTGTGCTGTCACAGCTCACAGTAACTTCCAACTCCTGGGCTCAGCCTCCCAAGTAGTTGGGACTACAGGCACCTGCCACAACTCCTGGCTATTTTGTTGTTGTTGTTGCAGCTGTCCTGTTAGCTGGCCCAGGGCCAGGTTTGAACACCCCAGCCTCGGCATATGTGGCTGGTGCCATAAGCACTGAGCTATAGACGTCGCCAGCCCAGCTATTTTTTTTTTCTTTTTTGAGACAGAGCCTCAAGCTGTCGCCCTGGGTAGAGCACTGTGGCATCACAGCTCACAGCAACCTCCAACTGCTAGGCTCAAGCGATTCTCCTACCTCCACCTCCCAAGTAGCTGGAATTACAGGCGCCCGCCACAACGCCCGGCTATTTTTTGGTTGCAGCCATCATTGTCATTTGGCGGCCTAGGCTGGATTCGAACTCACCAGCTCAGGTGTACGTGGCTGGCTCCTTAGCCACTTGAGCCACAGGCGCCGAGCCCGCCCAGCTATTTTTGGTTGCAGTTTTATTGTTCTTTCGTTGGTCTGAGCTGGGTTTGAGCCTGCCAGCCTCAGAGTATATGACTGAAGCCCCAACCACTGTGATAGGGAACCAAGCCAATTTCCTGTTTTTGTTTGTTTGTTTGTTTGTTTGTTTGTGACAGAGTCTTAAGCTGTTGCCCTGGGTAGAATGCCATGGAATCACAGCTCACAGCAGCCTCCAGCTCCTGGGCTTAAGCGATTCTCTTGCCTCAGCCTCCCAAGTAGCTGGGACTACAGGCGCCCACCACAACGCCTGGCTATTTTTTGGTTGCAGCCGTCATTGTTGTTTTGGCAGGCCCTGGGCTGGATTCAAACCCGCCAGCTCGGGTGTGTGTGGCTGATGCTTTAACCGCTTGAGCCACAAGCGCCGATCCTGTTTTGTTTGTTTTTTTTTTTGAGAGCAGGAGAGAGGGTCTCACTCTGTCACCCTAGGTAGAGTACAGTGGCATAATAGCTCACAGCAACTCAAACTCCTGGGCTCAAGCAAGCCTCCTGCCTCAGCCTCCTGAGCACCTGCCATTACACCCTGCTAGTTTTTCTTTTTCTTTCTTTCTTCTTCTTCTTCTTCTTCTTTTTTTTTTTTTTTTGAGACAGAGTATTACTCTGTTGTCCAGGCTAGAGTGTAGAGGTTTCATCATAGCTCACAGCAACCTACCCACCACAACACCTAGCTAGTTTTTCTCTTTTTAGTAGAGATGGGAGTCTCACTCTTACTCAGGCTGGTCTTGAACTCTTGAGGTTAAGGGATCCATCCGCCTTGGCCGTGAGTGCTGGTATTCTAGGTGTGAGCCACCAGGCTGGCTTAGTGTTTTTTATTTTTTTAAGCCACCTATGTGAATTTCTTTCATTTAAAAAATCAAACAAGGCTCAGGGCCTGTGGCTCAAGTGGCTAAGGCGCCAGCCACATACACCTGAGCTGGTGGGCTCGAACCCAGCCCGGGCCTGCCAAACAACAATGATGGCTGCAACCAAAAAATAGCTGGGGATTGTGGTGGGCACCTGTAGTCCCAGCTACTTGTGAGGCGGAGGTGAGAGACTCACTTGAGCCCAGGAGTTGGAGGTTGCTGTGATGCCATGGCACTCTATCCAGCTTGAGGCTCTGTCTCAAAAAAAAAAAAAACAAAAAAAACCCAGAAAGCATGAACTGGGGAAGACAGTGGACCGTGGGTGTCAGCGGACAGCCCTTGGCCGCTCCCTCCCTCCGAGCTGCGCCCTGCTTCATTACCCAGGGAACCCAATGTACCTGCTCTCCAGACGGGCCTCCCGGCAGGCACATGACAACCTCTCACAGGTGACAGCCTCTCAGGGCAGCCTCCACCGAGCTCTTTATTCCAGCTGATCCTTGCCTCCAGGTGTAGTAATCTTGGGACCAGGAACCTGCCCTTTAGAGGAAATGGTAAGGCCAGGAGAGTGGTGACCTCCAGGGCCAGTAGCTGGGGCTGAGTGGAGTCAAGGGAAGGGTAAGGCTGAGCTGGAGAGGAGGGGGGCCCAGGATGTGGGGTCCACGGCAAGGGTAGAGCTTGATCCTGACAGCAGGGGAAGCCTTCTCTGACGCCCTGCCCCTGTACCAACTGAGAGAGTGTCTAACACCTGGCCTCCGGCACTGGCTGGAAAATCTGGTTCCTGTTGGTGGGACTGACCTGGTCAGCTGCCCCTCCCAGATCAGGGCAAACCAGAAGCTTGCTGAGATTTTTCCCTCCCCACAAGGGACACATAGGCCTTGTCCTTCAGGTGGTTCCTTTCTGCCTGAGCCTGAGTCTGGGCTGTGCTTTCCTCCTGCCAGGCCCTACTACCCCTCAGCCCCAGCTTCCTGGCACCTGACCATGGAGCTCAGAGGTGAGTGGCAGGGGTGGGAGCTCTGGGGTTGGGGCTGTGACTCCCTCTGAGGTCCGACCATCTGACCTGGGCCCCACAGCTGCCGCTACAGACAGAGGTTCAGAGGCAGCCTGGCCAGGAGCTGGCAGGGGCTGCGAAACTGCAGGTGGGCAGTGGTGCTGGGCAGTGGTGGTGGCACTGGGCAGCAAGGCAAGACATAGTCGTGGGGGTGTTCGAGTAGAAGGCAGGCCCTGGGTGGAGATGACATAGTAAGCTGTGACAGCAGGTCCTTCCCTTGGAGAGGAGCTGGAGGGTCCAAGTGTTATTCCCAGGAATTCCTAGAGACCACACAGCCAGACAAGCTGAATTTGCAAAGGCGTCTTTTTATTGAAGAGCCAGCGGGCGACTGCCTCAGTGTCCCCATGAGGGGTTTCTGAGAGCAGCCCCGAGTGCTTAAGGCGTCAGGTTTTCAAGGCTTGGTCTGCATCCCGGTTGGCACGCAGGTTATCTAGGGGCATCCAGGTAGGATAGTAAGCAAGCGTTGGACAGAAGCAGAATTTTGCGTTAGTCATACATCTTTGTTTTAATATTTTCCCCCATACATGTTAGTTTCAGTACCTTCCGCCATATATCTTAGTTTCAAGTTTCAGTATTTTCCCCACCTGTTGTTGTTTAAAGTCAGGCTGGGAACAGTCGGTGCTTTCTGGTCCGTTTCCCAGGGAGTTAGCCAAGCAAGAAACTGGGAGTGAACTAGAAGCAAGAAATCAATGAGTACTTTCCTATCTATCTTGGGAATGAACTAGACTTCCTTCATTTTTTTTTTAAAGCTTACGTGGTCCGGAAATTTGTCAGGCGCTAACTGGTATTTTTCCACTTTAGCCTGGGCCTGACGCTCTTCTCCTTCAGCCTAGGCCCACTGGGCCGGACACAAGGGGGCAACAATCGCAGACTCTTCTCTCTGTTCCGTCCCGGCTCTTGAGACTGGACTGGCACAGGGACAGGGGGCTGCCAGAGCCTTTGAGAAGGGGACTTGTGGTCATTTGGGTAGTCCGGGCTCAGTGTCCCTGTGCCCCCCTCCTCCAACAGATGCCCAAAGGAGCCCATCTTTTGGGAAGAGAGACTGGGAGGTAGCCACCACTCTTTCCCACCACAGCTTTGACACATTTAGTCATCAGAGTTCTCTTGAGCTTTCCTTGAAGGGAGACAGCCAGACTCTCTCCTCAGGCTGGGCCTGGGGCAGGAGTTCTCCAAAGAAATCCTGTCCCCCTGGTTCAGCGCCCATAGCACAGTGGTTATGGCACCAGCCACATACACCAAGGGAGGCAGGTTCAAACTCAGCCCGGGCCAAGTAAACAACTGCAACAACCACCAAAAAAGGGTGAGCACTGTGCCGGGTGCCGGCAAGAGAATCACTTAAGCCCAAGAATTTGAGGTTGCTGTGAGCTGTGATGCCAGAGCACTCTACTGAGGGCGATGTAGTGAGACTCTGTCTAAAAAAACAACAACAACAACAAAAAAAGGAAAACCTGTCTGCAGAGGGAAGGGGAGTGATACTCTGGATGTTCGCTGCTCACACCCACACGGGTTTCCTGAATCTCCATTTTCTAAGCACCTACCCTTTATGCACAAAGCAGGGAGGCCCTTGCAGTGGGTAGTGGGAACGCACCCTCCCACACATCCGGAAATCACGAAGCATAAACAGAGTCCAGGGCACTAGGTGGAGGGCTTGGCACCCTGACTGTGCACCAGGACTGGAAGTTTCCTGGTCCCTGAAACACAATGGCCACTGTGGATTTGGTGGCTATTGTCAACCTAGAGAAAAAAACTCAGAGAAACAGGCTTTCTAAAACATGTGGGGTTAGAAATCCCCACATGTATGTCTCATGCACGTCTCATTCGAGTAAGCCACTAATGGGTTAAATTGGCTTTTGCCTTCACAGAAAAAGCAATAGATTTGGGCAGCCCTGAGGCAAACACAAAGACTGTTTTCTGGTCATCCCGGAACAGGTACTTTGAAGCTTTTGCAGCCATTGTCTCCAAGGTTCTTGCCTGGAGGAATGGTCCAGAGGTTGACAAAATGTTTTTACTTTTGTCAAAAGCCTAAAGATCTTAGCACTGTGGAGAAACAAAGTCATAGACCCATTTAAGGTTAATGTTGAGTACATGAGGAAATAGTTCTCCTATAGCTCTGTCTCTCTTATTTTTATGTAGATTTTTTAAGACCTAAAGTAAAAGAGTATTGTGCTGTTTTCTGGGACAGGATATCTGCCACTTAAGTTTAAAGTCAAATAATGAATATTGTGAATCATAGATTAAGTGTGCACATGACTGCAAAGTATATAAGGTAGTCAGAAATAGAGTTAATTTGCTACACACCACCTGGAGAGTGTGTAGTCTGTTTCTTGCATTCCCCTAATAATTATAGGTACAAGATCTGCACCTGGGGCAAAGCTACTGTCCCTTG
>CAUYON010026104.1:0-12113 GCA_963573935.1 Arctocebus calabarensis | reverse complement strand
AGAGGGTAGGAACATCATGCAACATATTATTAATAACATGGCCTGGGGAGCAGAGATAGATGGAACAGAGCTTGCTTGGGTGGGGGAGCCATTGTAAAGACATTTTTTTTTTGCACTTTTTGGCCAGGGCTGGGTTTGAACCCACCATCTCCAGCATATGGGGCCTGCGCCCTACTCCTTTGAGCCACAGGCGCCACCCCTGTAAAGACATTTTACGATTGAGGGAAGATCTGATTTTATTTTATTTTATTTTATTTTGACACAGGGCCTCAAGCTGTCACCCTGGATAGAGTGCCATGGCATCACAGCTTACAGCAACCTCCAATTCCTGGGCTCAAGCGAGTCTCCTGCCTCTGCCTCCTATGTAGCTGGGACAACTACAGCCCGGCCATTTTTTGGTTGCAGTTGTCATTGTTGTTTGGCGGGCCCAGGTTGGATTCGAACCCGCCAGCTCAGGTGTACGTGGCTGGAGCCTTAGCCGTTGAGCCACAGGCGCCGAGCCGGAAGATCTGATTTTAGACGGGAGTTTAGACTTTATAGGAAAGACATTAGGGACTACTGTCAATTTTAGAATGTGCTGAGCAAGGCAACAGACCCAGGTCAAAGGAGTTAAAGACTTTTTCGCTGAGATAGGGAAAGCCTCCAAGTGGGGAAATCAACCACTGATACACAAATTACATGCTAGATCACAAAAATCAACAGTGGTAGTCTCAGATTATGGTAAAAGGAAAACCAGAAGTAAATAAAAAATGGGGGAGACCAAATAATTTCATGAGAGTGAATCTACTTAGATTTCTGCCTTATCCCTTAGATTTTGACACTTTGTAATAATTCTCAGGCATTCAAAAGAAAACGGAGAATGAAGAAAGAGGTAGGCAGGAAAAAAGGAGATATGAAACAGTGGATCCAGGCGAGGAAATACCAGTTTAAATACAGTATTTTAAAATGGGAGGCTGTGCCCCAATAGCAATTTTATGCTGTAACTACCCATAGTTCAAACAAATTTCTTTAAAAGGACTCCCCGAGCTGCGGCGACAGCTTAACTAAACTGCTAAAAAATTTCAAAACAAAAAGAATAGAGAAATCTCCTATCCTCGAATTGCTCCAGAGGGTTTTCCAGTCCCCGACGGCACATCTGCACTTTCGTTTGGCCGATGGCGCCAGCTAAACAAACACAGTCAAATAACCTTTCCCTTTCAAGAATATTGGGACTACGGGGCTTACAAAATATCAAATTATTGTGACATCATTTCGAAATTGACCTCGGCGACCGCCCGCGGTCCGCGCAGGCGCACGACGCCCGAGGCGCGGTGCGCGGGCGTCACCGGAAGTGTTATTAGGCGCCCCGGAAGCGACTGGGCGGTGGCGGTTGCCAGGGAGACGGAAGCTTCTCAGAGCCGCTGCTAGCTGCGATTGGAGACGTAGAAGCGGTTACCTGTTGCGGACCTTGACAGTCGTGCCCAACCCCTTGGATTTCCCACGATGTTCTTCTACCTGAGCAAGAAAGTGAGTTTTCCAGGGGCTGTCTCGCCCCTCCACTCCCGCAGTCTACGGACAGTTCCCGCGTCCTTCCCGCGAAGCTGAGCGGTTTACCCGCTCTGATCGCGGCTTTGCCATCCTGCTGTCAACCTCCCCCTGACCCCCAAGTCCAGCCCCGGAGGGCCTCCTGCGGGTTCCAGAGCTCAGGATGGCTCTTGCGGGAGCCAGCAGCCCTCTCGCAGCGCCCCCTCGCCCTCCCGCTCCTGCTCCTGGCGAGGTTCTGGGTGGCCGGGAGGACAGATAACCACGTGCTATCCCATCGTTCCTCCTTCCCCTGTGGATCTAGGTGAATTAAATTCTTTGACCTCTGGGCAAGAGAAAAGAAATAGCAAAAGGGTAGCGTAAGTGTTGTGTAGGGGACGAGAGTATCGGCAGGTGCTATGGATTTATACCTCCTCTCCACTTACTTTATTTTTTTTTAATATTATTATTTTTCTTGAGACAGAGCCTCAAGCTGTCACCCTATGTAGAGTGCTGTGGCATCACAGCTCACAGCAACCTCCAATTCCTGGGCTCGAGAGAGTCTCCTGCCTCTGCCTCCCAAGTAGCTGGGACTACAGGCGCTCGCCACAACGCCCCGCCGTTTTTTGGTTGCAGCCGTCATTGTTGTTTGGCGGGCCCGGGGGCTGGATTCGAACCCACCAGCTCAGTGTACGTGGCTGGTGCCTTAGCCCGTTGAGCCATAGGCGCCGAGCCTCCCCACTTATTTTTAAAAAATCCAATTAGGCGACTTCTCCTCTAGCTTCTTCCACAGTCACTACCGTCTTTTGCCCTTTTCTTTCCCAAATGGTGGAGCCCAGGGCAGTTCAGGAAACCATGCCAGTTTTCATAACAGCTCATTTTTTTTTCCCCTCTCTGTAAGGCCATCTTTTTCTTATCGGAATATTTTCTTCAGCCTTCATCTCCTGTAGACTTACTTCCCAAATCCTTCCTGAAAAGTTGCTAGAGTGGCTGTGATTGCTTTTGCAGATTGCCATTCCCAATAATGTGAAGCTGAAATGTGTATCCTGGAACAAGGACCAAGGGTTCATAGCATGTGGTGGTGAAGATGGATTACTGAAAGTTTTGAAATTAGAGACACAGACAGGTAAATGAATGCAAGCCCAAATGTTTGAAATTGGTAGAAAGTTGGTTGATGTCATTTGTTCAATGAGATTTGCTCATGGTATTTGTCATTTTGCAATTATAATTCTTTTAAGAGGAAAAAAACTCTAAACATTTTGTGATATTTTTCTGGAGTATTTTTACAATACAGTCCAGAGAATGTTGAATGTAAACATCAAATGCCTTTTGCCAAAGTTATTGACGGAAAATAAAAATGAAGAATGACAATTAAGCCACGATGTTGTCTTGTGTTATGTCTATTCTGTATTATTTGGAATCTAGTAAACATCACATGAATAAACATTTAAGTAAGAAATTTTGGCAGATTATGTATAGGCCTATAATCATCATTCGTTCTGCTTATCAGATGCGTTAATGATTATGTACTTAGTGCCCAAGAACAGAAAATGGGCTATGTTTAACATTTTTATCCATAGATGTCTTGGCTTTGCAGCTTGACTTCTTTCTTTTCTAGTTCTCTGGACAATCACAGCAGTTTCACACATCTGTTAGCAAATCGTCTGTCTGATAAAAGACTTTATCCATTAATATGCACGGTGTCTCCAAAGTTACCATACATAGGGAAAATGAGAAATCATACTAAATGTACTTTAATTTACAAAATATACATTACAAAATTTTACAAAGAAATGGCCATATGTAGAGAATATTTTGTGGAGATTTTGTAAATAAAGGTACATTTACCTAAAATTTTCCCTATGTATGGTGACTTTGGGGACACCTGGCAGATAAGAATATTAGAATTGGAATCTCAGCTTTGCCACAAGACTACTGAACTTGACTGATAGCAAATAGGTGAATATCTTTGGGTTTTAGTATAGTTCGTTCTGTAGTAAAATGAAGGGGGTTAAACTACGTTGTATTTTGGATTCCTTACGTCATTTCTTCTCAAATTATAAGAATCACTGGAAGAAGTTGTTCAAATGGATTTCTTGTCTGCACCCTCCAGGGTACATCTGAGAATTTGTGTTTCTAGTGATACTGGGTTGCTGGTCCTTACACCACACTTTGAATAGTACTATCTTCTAGCTTTGAATGTGGTATTGAGCACTTTACACATAATGGATGTTTAACCTTCACTATGTTATTTGATTTCACCTGATTTTGAGGAATCGATTACAGGTGAGAAAATTGAGGCTCTGAGTAGTTAATAAACTAACCAAAGATCACCCAGCCAGTAAGGGGCACAGTGGGGACTTGAAACCAAGTTTGTTTCACTTTTAAGTCCTTGTTTTTTATTTATTTATTTATTTATTTATTTAATTTTTTTTTTTGTAGAGACAGAGTCTCACTTTATCGCCCTGGGTAGAGTACCGTGGCGTCACACTGCTCACAGCAAACTCTAGCTCTTGGGCTTAAGCGATTCTCCTGCCTCAGCCTCCCGAGTAGCTGGGACCACAGGCGCCCGCCACAGCGCCCGGCTATAAGTCCTTGTTTTTTGACCACTACATAAAGGGCTCGTGGGCAGCCTAAGCAAAGAAGAGCATAATTATTTTGATGTGCTGGATTAATTATATGAACATACTAAAATATAGTCATAGTTTGGCTTCTGATGTTTTGTAGTTTAATCTCTCAGTGCTTTAGTTTCTTTAATTGTGTTGAAATAAAATAATTTTTCTTTATTATGATTGTGAAATGTATGTGTGTGTGTATATGTGTGTGTATAGTTATTTTGCTTGAAATATGTAGCAAATTATACTTAACATTTAAGAAACGTGGCTGGGCACACTAGCTTATGTCTATAATCATAGCACTTTGGGAAGCTGAAGCAGGAGGATTGCCTGGGGTCAGGTGTGCATGACCAGCTTGAGCAAAATAGTGAGACCACATCTCTACAAAAAAATAGAAAAATGACCCAAACACGGTGGTGGGAGCCTGTATTCCCATCTACTTGGGAGGCTGAGGTGGGAGGATTGAGCCTGGGAGTTTGAGGGTGCGGTGAGCTGTGGCGATGCCACTGCACTCCATAAAGAAATGCGTTCATTTTAACATCGAAAACTTCTTTTGTTAAATCTTCTTCTTTTTCTTTTCTGCATTTTTGGTGAGCTGTGATTTGAGTAGTCTTTGAAATTAGTTAGCAAGATGGGAAATAGATTCTAGGGAAGCTTGGAAAATGGAGTAAATGGTTTGTTTTGGAAATTAATAATTGTAAATCATGTTGAAAGAGATAAATAAAAGAAATATGGCTGGAAGATTCTAACTAGATGAATATGTTGTATTTAATAATAATAATGGTGATACAGTAAATCTCTCAAGTCACAATCACCAAATATTCCATGCCTACTACATATCAAACATTGTGTTGTGCTAAGGATGCAACATTGTAAGAATATTGTTTTGTGGCTTAGCTACAAATAGTATAGTACAGCAATCCTCTACCTTAGTAAATCATCTTCTGTGGCAACATTTTCATTGATTATTCAGGATCCCTTTGTATTAGTGTGTCATGATTTGCTTAACCAATTCTTGTGTTGGACAGTTAGATATCTCCACATTTTTCCTATTAAAGCAACAATATCTTTGTGTTCAAATCTTTATGTAAGCTTTTAGTTATTTCCTAGGATAAATTTCTAGGGCATTCACTGGATCAAAGGGTTCATGCATTTATAAAGGTTTTTAGTATGTGTAGCCAAATTACCCTCCAAAAAGTTTGTACCAATTTGCATTCCAATTTTCATTCCCTTACTCTAGAAGGAAAGGAACTAGAATCAGCTTCGTCCCCCATCTTTTTATGTCAGTTTTCCATCTTCTCATGGACAAAGCTTCCATATATTTTGCTGGAGCCCACCTTTCTTCCCCTTCTCAGGAATCTTATTACTAACTTACCCTTTCTCTCCTTTCAATATAAGGCTTCTCTCCTTTTCTCACCCTCACCAGTCAATTTCATGTTCTAAACTAGTGGACAGCTTTTATTGACTCTTACCAGCATTTTACTTTCCTTGTATTTTGAAATATTAGTTTTCAAGAGAGGAGTTTCAAATGTTTTAAGTTATTGGCATATTACTATTTGCCCTTTCCTCCGTGGTCAGTCTTCAGTCTCTTTACTATAATAGAGTCTCCTTTTCTAACTAATGGAATTCCTGAGAACTTGAGTTTGGACTCTTTCTTCATTTTCTCTCTGGATTTTTTTCTTTTATCCCCATGGCCTTAAATGCCATTTATGAGCCCTAAATTTATATCTCCAGCCCAGACCTGATTTTTCAGTCTTACATATCTCTACTGGAATCTTTCACAGGCATTTCTCCATCTTCTAATTACTATTACTATTCTCCATCTCCTTCTAAATCTCTTCCTTCAGTTCTGTGCATTTCAGAAAATGTCTCCATTTCTGTCATTTGCTCAAGCTGCATTTCTGTCATTTGCTCAAGCTGGACCCCCTCACTTCCTCCACTTAACAGTACCTCCGTCAGTAATCCTGTTGCTTCTGTCTCTGAAGTGTATCTTGAATCCACCCTTTCCTTTGTCTCTCCTGCTGCCTTTCTAGCTGCAACCATTGTCATTCCTGACCTAGACTCCTGAGAGCATCAGTTTCTCTCCTTCTATTGTCACTTGCCTGCTTCCAGTCGTTCTTCACACTCTACCCATATGATCTTCTTAAAAAAGGGACCAAGTGATGTCATTTCCCTGCTAAAACGTTTTAAGAGGCTGATGGCCTGGACTGAAGTTGTTCGTGGTAGGTTTGGAGGGTGATGAGCTTGAACAGGGTTAAGGTGGCATTTCTTGATTTTCCTGCTGCTACTGCCAAGGCCTCAGTCCTTTCATGGTCATGAGAGGAGACAGCCCTGGAAGCAAAAATTTGAATGAGGGAAAATGTATTTAGGTCCATGTAAGCCACCTGTAGCTGTCTGTACAGTCCTCTGGGAACTACAGGCAACCTTTCAGTGAGCCCAGGACAACAAGGTTCACCAAAGTTGTAAGGCCAGGGGTCCTTATCTGTACCCAGGGATGTGTACATAGTCCTCTGTAGCCAGTCATTGACACAGATAAGTAAGGCAGTCAGCCGATCCTGCCAGGGATCTGGAGAACATGGTGGCATCTCCTCAGTTCTGTTATCTCTTCAAGGGTTGCAAAAATTGTTCCATATATTTTGATTCCATGTTTCAAACTTAGTGTGTAACATGTAACAGGAATTTCTCTTGGAATTGGGCTGCTCCCAACTTTTATGGATGCAAACAACTGCATTGTCAGCCAATTTTTTTTAAGAGAAAGTTTCCAAAGATTTAGTGTGCTTGGTTACTAGTATTATGTGCAAAATCTTCTTTTCTCCTGTAGTATACCTTTCATTCTTATCACTTTATTACACCTTAATTTTTAAAAATCCATTTTTGGACTTGCCCCTAGACTTTGGATTGTTAGAATTACTGATTTTATTCTGAAACTCTTCTTCACGAGTTTAAAATGCTTTAACTTACTGGTGCCTTCTTTCAGCAGGCCTTTTAAATCCAAGTGTTAGTGGTATGAACTTTTAGAAGCCTATCTGTACAGCCTGGTCTTGTGTCATTTTCTTCCTTGTTTGTCCACAGACACCTTCTTTTCCATTTGTCAAAGGCTCTAAACAGCTACCTGAGAGCATTTGCATTTGCCTGCAATACTCCCTCTCCCTATCTTTTGACTCTCAGTCTCAGCTTCAATATCAGTTGTTCCGAAAATCTTTCCTGGTTCCCCTGCAGTCTGATTTAAGCTGCCTCTGTGATTGTCTCTTGTTATGCCTTTACTTTCCCAGTTTATAATTATATTTAATGCATGTGAGTTTGTATTAAATATCTGTCCCCACAGTGGACTACAAACTGTCTGAGGAGAAAGAGGAAATGACTGTTTTGTTGATCATATTTTTACCCAGAACCTTTTATAGTGCATAGCACAGTATACATATTCAATAAATAATTGTTGAATAAATGAATGAGTGAATATGAGATTGTGCAAAATCTAGTAAAAATTCATTTCCAAAGTTTTTGCTGTTTCATCCCTCAAAGTTGTGGTGTTTTCAATCTGTATACCATAAATATTTCTCCCTCTCTTTCTCTTTTTTTTTGAGCCTCCTAAGTAGCTGGGACATAAACATTTCTTTTTATGATCTTTTGGGGAGGAATAAGTAGCAATGATGATTGTTAATATATTTAATAAATGAGTAAATTTTTAAAAATATATTTTGATTTATTTTATCAGAATAATATCTTTTCAAGGGATATGTATTATTGTTCATGTTTGTACCATGAAAAAAATAGGTCAGAATGAGGCACACTTAAAATAATTTTTTTTATACCTGTCAGGAATACAAAAAAACCAAGAAATGTCAGAATCTTATAATTTTTTATAAATTTATCGTAATAATTTGTTTTGTTTTGTTTTAGATGATACAAAATTGAGGGGACTTGCAGCCCCTAGTAACCTTTCGATGAATCAGACTCTTGAAGGTCATAGTGGTGAGTCATGTAATTTCTTTTAAATTTTGTTTGAATGACATTCAGCATTTAGAAACTATCTAATTAATACAGAAATGTCTGCATTTTATATAAGGGTAGTAAGTAAAGATACTCCTTGACTTACACTGGGGTTATGTCCCAATATACCATTTATAAGTTGCAAAATATTGCAAATTGAGATGCATTTAATATATCTAATTTACTGAGCATTATAGTTTAGCCTAGCTTACCTTATGTATATTCAGAACACTTACATTGGCTTGTAGTTGGGCAGAATCATCTGATACAAAGCCTATTTTATAATAAAGTATTGAGCATCTTATGTAATTTATTGAATTCTCCTCTGCAAGTGACAGACAGATGGTTGTTATGGGTGCTTGAAATATTGTTTCTACAGAAAAGTGCATTGTATTTACACCATTATAAAGTTGAACTATCCTAAGTTGAAGACTATTTGTAATCATTTCTATTGAGCATTACATGACCTAGAGTCATTCAACAACTTTAACATGATTAAGTAACATCTTAAATAAATCTGAAAAAAGTAGCTTTTGTCTTATATATCAAAAAATACTGTCATCTGCTTATGGAAGTACTGGGCATAGAATTTCTTTTTAGAATCTGTTCTATAATTCTAGATTAAAGGAGACTAAAGAGACCTAATAACTTCATGCATTGTGTGATCCTAGATTTGGTCTTGGAATGAGAAAAACAAGTATCTATAAATGATATTATTTAGACAAGTGATAAAATTTGAATATAGACTTTGAGTTAGATAATATTGTATCAGTATTACATTTCTTAATTTGTAATATGGTTATGAAAGACATTGCCCATATTTTTAGGAAATAAAATAGTAGTTAGGGTTACAAAATGAAAAGAAATCAACTATTTATACAACCTAGAAGTTTTAAGATATTTTGAAGAGTGTGTTACTATTTGAATGGAAAATAGATTGAGGGGGGAAGAAGGGTGATTATGGGACATAGCAACAAACAATAACAAAAATCCCCTGCCAGGTCAAGTACTTACTTAGTATGGTATCCTTTGGATATCATTATCTTTGGGAGTCAGGTCAATTGCGTAAATCGTGCTTACATTTGTTTTTGTCATCAGGCATATGGAAGCTCTTGCAGCGGGCCATGATAGGTACCTTTGATGGCATGACATATGGGGGTAGATAGGAAAAATAGTGTTATGCATTGTTATAGAAAATTAGTGCTATAAGTAACTGTATCCTGTGAAAATTTTTGAGTAGTAGCAAAGACTGGTTAGTTGCATAGGAACTATATGGATTTTACCATGCTCTTGATGTTTATTTATGTAAAAATATAAGTTTGAAATTAATTATAGCCTTTTAAAAGTATCTAAATTATTTTATGATGTTCTAGGTTCTGTTCAAGTTGTAACATGGAATGAACAGTATCAGAAGTTGACTTCAAGTGACCAAAATGGGCTTATCATTGTATGGATGTTATATAAAGGTATATTAGGAGAGCTTATTTAATCTTTCACAAATTGGAGTTTAGATCACAGTATTTGGATGGGAAAATAACATTTGTGAAATAGACTCCTTTTACTCAGCAGTAGAAAGTCATCCTGACTGCCTAGCAATGATATTTCTGGATTTATTGCTGTCTACTTTTCACTTTATTTCCTTTGAACTGTGACCTTGTATTAAGAAAGTGAATTAAGTGATTGTTGGCTATCTCCAAAATGAACTTAGACTCTTAGGAGAATAGTTTTTACTTGAGATAGCGCTTTTTTTTTGGCCTCAGATTTCCAGTAAGAGGTAGTTCCTATGTGGTTGGTGGCTAGAGTTAGCTCAGTCGATAAAAACACATTTAGTAAGAAGTCACAGGCAATAATTCATTTCCTGTATTGGGCCAGCTAGCTTCCTTTTCTTTCATGGATACAGATGTTATCTCAGCTCTGACTAGTGGCTCACAATTTGTGCCTCTTGTCCACAAGAGAGCACGCCAGAGAGAATGAGGAAAGGATTAACTTAGATGGGTCAGTTTTACCAGAAAAATAAGTCAAAATACATTTTCTCCTGAGGCTGGTCTTTGCTGTCATCTTAAAGAAGGAAGGATATTTTAGTGTACGTGTGCTGTTTTGGAAAGGTTCAGGGCATACCATTTGAAAGTTCTTAATTAAAAAAATCTACTATAATACTTGAATTTTAAAAAGAAGTTTGTATGTATATGTGTAGGGAACAGAATGTGAAAGTACAGTAGAGTAACTTTGTCTGTTTCTGGCTTTGGTACTGATTTTAATACCCTACTCTGACTAGTTATTCCAAATTATATGATTATTTGCCTGGCCAGAGTTATTTAAATCAGAATGTAATAAAGCCTTAAAAAAAAAACCCAAGCCATTAATTTCATTATACTATAAGATGAGGCACATCTCACTTCAACCCTGCATTCAAATAAAATGTTTTTGTTGTTCAGCATTAGTGACGTGATATCACTAATGTAATAGGAACTTTTAAAGTATTTTTTCAAGCAGACTTAGAGTTTAATATGCTATATTTAATATGCATGTAATTAATCACTGCAGAGTTTAGGTATACATACAAAGTTATTGTTATTCTGGGTGTTTTTCTTGGTTATTACTGAAGTGTATTGTTCAAGTGGGCAAAATTAGGCTTTTGGAAAAATCAGTTGTTTGGGCCCTGAAAAGACAAGTGAAGTTTATTTTTTAATTTACAGAGACAGAAAGGGAAATAAGAAAGAATAAAAGAAATAAGATGGACATTTATTGTGTTTTCTCTGATAATTTTTTCAGCAATTTTAGCTAGGCCTAAGTTAATTTTTCATTTTAATAATTATATATTTGAAGATTTTATAGTTCAATGTCTCAGATTGTAGACAACATTGCAGTTATTTATCCCACTTTTACTTACTGGGGTGCTTTTCACTCTTAATAACCATTTAATAGGTGTGAAAGTTTTGACTTGTAATTTTTTTGATTTATGAAAATAGGCTCTTGGTATGAGGAGATGATCAACAATCGAAATAAATCAATTCGAAGTATGAGTTGGAATTCTGACGGACAGAAGATCTGCATTGTATACGAAGATGGGGCTGTGATAGTTGGTTCAGTGGATGGTAATGCATTGACTGGACATAGAAATAAGATCAATATCTAGCTAAGGTTTTTTATCTTTAGAGATTTAAGTTAATGATTGTATGTTAGCATTCTAATTGAAAAATAGACGCAAAAAGAAAAAACAGTTAAGGGTGGTGCCTGTCACTCAGTGAGTAGGGTGCCGGCCCCATATACCTAGGGTGGCGGGTTCAAACCCGACCCCAGCCAAACTGCAACAAAAAAATAGCCGGGTGTTGTAGCGGGTGCCTGTAGTCCCAGCTAGTCAGGAGGCTGAGGCAAGAGAATCATCAAAGCCCAAGAGCTGGAGGTTGCTGTGAGTTGTGACCCCAAGACACCACAGCACTCTACCAAGGGTGACAAAGTGGGACTCCGTCTCTAAAAAAAAAAAGAGAAAAAAGAAAAACAGTTGATAAACAATTTGATGACATTTAAGAATGATTTTTTGGTTCTAAAAAGTTTTTTATTAAGTATATTCAAGAAAAGAAGTGTATTCTTTTTTGCTTTTCTACATTGGGACTGAAAAAAGTAAATTAATTTTTAGTTTTCTTTTAAATATGTCTGCCTAATCATATGATTTATCTTTACTCTAGTGAGACTATATAAATACATAGATTTTAGCTTTAAAAAATATACAGAATTATAACTATTTTTGGTAAAACTGAACATGTTCTCATTGGTTGTATTTTATAGCCTTAAAACCGATGCATGTCTTTCAAATTCTAGTGCACAGATAAAACTGGGTTTTCTGAAAGTCTACACCTGTGGTCTTCTTTTTTTTCTTTTTTTTTTTTTTTTAATAATTTTATTGAATCATAATTATGTACATTGGTGCAATCACAGGGCACGATTCATATACATTCAGAAATATTTTGATCATACTGTTACAGATATCCTTCATGGCATTTCCTTGAT
>CAUYON010026100.1:0-33310 GCA_963573935.1 Arctocebus calabarensis | reverse complement strand
AATTTACAATTGCTAAAGCGTGGAAACAGCCTAAATGACCTTCAACCTAGGAGTGGATTGGTAAGCTATGGTATATGTATACAATGGAATATTACTCAGTCATCAAAAATAATGGAGACTTTGCTGCATTTGTAGTAACGTGGATGGAGGTGGAACATATTATTCTTAGTGAAACATCACAGGAATGGAGAAGCACAAATCCTGTGTATTCAACTTTGATTTGAGGACAATTCATGACAATGAATGACACAGTGGGGACATGGGGGAAGGAGAGAGCAGACAGAGATGGAGGGAGGGGGAGAGAGAAAAAAAACAAAAAAAAAGAAAAGAAAAAAGTGTCTAACTTTTATATAAATTGGATTCAATTTGATAAAGTATATTACTTAAATATTAATTTTGTAATTCAACTTGTCAATATGTTTTTTAGGATATTGCATCCTCATCTATAAGTGAAACATGTTTGTAATTTCTCTTTATAACAATATATTTTCTCCAATTTCAATTTCAGGTGTTTTCGGATCAAGTAGAATGATATTGAAATATTTCTTTTATTGTTTATAAGATTTTTAGAATTGCTTGTTTTGTTACATCATTGTGGTCCATGAGTTTATGATAGTTTGAACTTTGTTATTTAATTCAATTCATTGCTTAATTACTGTTTTCCTATGAATGATTATACTGTGGTTAATATGTTAGCACAGCAGTATTCCCAGATAGTTTTTTGTTTGTTGGGAAGTTGGGCTTTGGTGGGCAGAGTTAATATTTTGCATGAAATATCTTATCTTATAACAGTGAAATTGTTTTCTCTTTTGTCTTGTGGTTTTTTTGAGGTGAAATCCAAGTTTTTGTGTGAGTAGAACTATTATACCTATTTTGAGTGTCTTGCTTGTACTGTATTACATCATACCTTTGTTTAATTCTTAATAAACTGTTCACTTAAAAAAATATTTCTGATTGTATATGAAGCACATTGTGCCCCATGATTGCACCAATGTACACAATTATGATTTACTAAAATTATTTTTTTTAAAAAAGCTATTTATCAAGGACCAAGGTGAGAGAGCAAATACTAGAACACAGAATTTTCCCTGAACCCCTATTAACAAGGGTTTCAACAACTTTGTGTTGGGAAACAGGGGCAGAAACCAATGTATATATTTATTATTATCGTATAATCTCTCTCTGTGTCTAGATGTTCTCCAATTTATGTAACTGGGGTATACTGTTCTGTCCACTTTATATAATTTTGAGTGGGCAAACATCTAGTTATTTGTTTTATGCTTTGATTTCCCTATCATGTTTAGTTATTTGTTTATTTGAATGTTTGCTATTGAGTTCTAGAATTTTCATTTGGTTCCTATGTAGTTCCTATTTCTCTTCACTTATTTTTCTTTCTCACTGTGATCACAACTATAAAATCTGCTTTAAAACAATTTTTTGTTCATTCCAACGTCTGGGCTAAGATTTAGTCTGATTTTTTGCCTTTTATATAGGTCCATTTATCATATTTGTTGATGTTTAATCATGTTGGAATGGGTCCTCATACATTGTAGGGCCGGGATTCCATGACACAAACATAAAATGATACATTATTGCTCTTTCAGCACACATTTAATTTGGCTAAACTCCAACTCCATATTCTGAAATCTCAGCTCAGTTACTTTAGTTTCCAGGAGCAGCTTGGCATCTGCATGAGTCCTTGGTCACCAGCCAAAGACTTGCATAAAAGTCATACCTAAAACTGATGTTCCCAACTTTTAGCTCTCTTTTTTCACAGCCTTTTCTTTTTTCAGCCTCTGCATTTGACCTCAAGTTTTTGCTTTGGTTCCTTAGGCCAATGGGACTTTGGGGATCTACTTTGCCTTTAGTCACTTTGTGTGTGCCAATGACAGCTGCCTTGAGTATCAGAGTAATTTGGGAAAGTAGAAAATTTAACCTTCTCTCCCCATTGTCAACCTTCCCCAGATCTGCCTGCTTCTGCCCCTTCACTAATGAACTTTGTCTAACTCTATAGTTCATGTTTTACAGGCATATTTTATATTTTGTCCAGAGTCTGTGGGTTATTATTTGAAGGAAAATTGGTTCAGTTGGATTCTCTGAGCTACACCAGAAACAGAAACTATGCTTTCTTAGAGTGTTTCTCCATGAAAACTGTTTTCTTAGCTTTCACATTGTTAACTTTATCAATATGTTATTGCTTTTTGATTTTGAGTAATAGTTTAGAAATCTTTCTCCATGTGTGGTTCTTAGAGGGATTCTCACATATTTCCTTATAAAACTTATAAGGATGGTTTCATTTTAAAACTGTATATCCTTTTCTGTACATTGTTTCTGTCTATGTGCTGGTGTAACACTTTTAACATGGAGAACTGTATTTTCTAGTTTTCGGTACAGCTTCTTCATAGCATACAACACTTCTTTTACACCTTCTGGCATGATTTTAAATGTTATTTTCCATTTACTTTTCAGTGTTAACTTGTTTGGCGCCAGAAAAAAAAGTATTGTTGTTATATTGAGTTGTCCAGTAAATTTTCTAGTTAACTCTGGAGTACTGATGTCTTTACGTTGTTTTGCAATCCTGCCCAGGAATGACAAATATCTTCCTTTGATTATGGCTGCTTTAGTGTCCTCCTGGGGTATTTAAGACTTTTCCTCATCAAGTTTTCTGCATTTTTTATTGACTGGCTAAACATTCAAACTTTTGATTTGCTGTGTAAATATGACTTTCTGTCCCATCATATAACTGATTATTATTTGTGTATGTGTAGGCTATTGGTTTTTGTGTATTAATGTTATAGTTCATTGCCTTCCTCAATTTATATTAACTAATTCAATTTTTAACAATGATTTTCTAGGGGGTTCGTATTCTACTATCATGTCATTTACAAATAGTGTTATTTTACTTGGAGTTCTTTTTTTTAATTATATCTCTTTTATTTTTATTATTTTTTTTTTTTATTAAATCACAGCTATGTACATTAGTGGAATCAAGGGGTACAATGTGCTGGTTTCATATACAATCTGAAATGTTTTCATCAAACTGTATTTTGAAAGAGTCTCACTCTCTTGCCCAAGCATCATGTCTCACAGCAACCTCAAAGTGCTGGGTCAAGTGATCCTCTTGCTTCAGTCTCACAAGTAGCAGAGGTGATAGGCACCCACTTCAACACCCAGGTAATTTTATCTATTTTTTGTAGAAGCAGGGTCTTACTTTTGCTCACACTGGTCTCAAAATCCTGAACTCAAGCTCCCCCCATGGTCCCCCAGATGTTAGGATTACAGGTGAGAGCCACCGTGGCCGCACCCCATTACATTTAAATGGCACATAAATGCCCAGTTTGCTTCCTCCATGTAGTGTGTTGGTACATCTTGACCATTCTGTACCCATCAGAATGACTCCCTCTGCTCCAGGGGTGCCGCCCTGACCCCATCTATAGTGAGAGAGTGGATAACTATTTGTATTCATCATGGGTCAAAACTTTGTGAACCTTTACTTCTTTTTCATCACATTTTATAATGGGGGTTCTCTCTGTAATATTGAGTGTAACCTAGGAAAAATACTTTTAAAGAAATAAAAACATCTATAAGATGTACTGTGATATTTTCAATAGTTAAAATTGCAGGTCACTCTTAGATTCCTTTTGTTTTTTTTTTTTCCTCTTCTTTCCTAATTGAAAGTCTTTGGGTTTTCCTCAACCTCACAATAATTCTCAACCTATGGGTCACGACCAATGAAAATACATCCTGCATATCAGATATTTAAGATTCATAGCAGTAACAAAATTACAGTTATGAAATAGCAACAAAAATATTTTTATGGTTGGGGGTCACCACAACATGAGGAACAGTATTAAAGGTTCATGGAATTAGGAAGGTTGGGTACCACTGCTCTAGAACCTTCCGAGCTTGCTGCCAGTGCTGCCACTTGTTTTCCCAGTGCTGTGTGGAGCAGGTAAGCAAGTAGGGATTGTTTTGATTGGAATCTCTTGTAGGGGATGTTAGTCTCTGTGTTCCTGAGGCTCCTTCCCTCCAGACAGATAGCTCCTGCCTTTGTAAATTAGGGCTGGTACAACAAAAATACATAGTATTGCAGGCTGGGTGGTCCTGGAGGCTGGGAACCTAAGATCGAGGTGTTGGAAGATTTGGTATCTGCTCCAGCCCAGCTTCCCAGTTTGCAGATGGCCGTCTTCTCCCCATGTTTTCACAAGGCAGAGAGCAGAGGGAGACATTCTCCTTCTTGGGGAGCACTAATTCCATGTATAAGAACATTACCCTCATGACCTAACTAACTTCCAAAGTTCCCGCCTACTAAGACCATTAGACTTTCAATAAATTAATTTTATAGGTATGATGCAATATTTAGTTCTCAATCAGGTTTACTATGACTTCTGGATGCAACTGGTGATGTTCATAGTTGACATAAATCCCGCAGTGGGAAAAGTCCTTTCTAAACCTCATTTTTTTTTTTTAGTTTTTCATTCTAAGAAAAATGTTACACTTAACATTATAGGAATGTAATGGTAATGGAGCATTTATCTAGGGGTTTTCCAGTGAGCAACTGGCAAAGCTCTTTTTTAAAAATTTCAGAATATCTGGGGGCACACATACTTTGTTTTTGTACAGATTGAGGCAAAGTTATACATGCTAAGTATGGCCTTCACCCACCTTGTGTGCACTGTACCCAACAGGTGTGAATTTACCCATGGTAATGTTCTTTTTGTCACCTTTATGTGACAGTGTTGTTCCCTTGTCTGTGTCAGACTGTCAATCTTACACACTGCCTAAACGCTGATTTTAGTATCTTTTAAGATGTTACCTTGTCTCCACACTTAGGTATTAAATGTGCTTTATTTCTAATTTCAATATTAAAGCTTAATCCTTGTCAAGTGTAAGCATCTTTACTAGTATCCTGTTTGAGAGAACTTGGATTGATAGTTCTAGCTAGATTTCCTTACTGATCAGTTGAAAATAAGTATGTTTACTTAATTAGATAAAACCTGATTTATAAAGTATCCAGTGTCATTAAGTAAAGGTATCAAAAATATGTCCTTCCTGGAATTTTGCAGTGTCATTGCCATCATTTGATATTTGGAATGGCCACAGAAATTGACCAGAAGAGCACTGTATCCAAATTTGTTTTAAAGTATATTTGGAACACACAAAGATCCTGAGAGATAGTAGGAAACGGTCATAGTGTAATGATACCATTCTCATTCTCCTCCCTCCATCCATACACACAGTTAGCCAAATAGGACAATTTTGATACTCTGTAGACTCTCCCGTATTTGTTCTTGAAGTTCCCTCTAAGTGTTAGGGGATGTCTCATTCCCTTTAGGGCACGCTGACCCATTTGACTGATGCTTTAATATCATCCCCCAAAGGAACAACTAGTATTGGTTGTTTCTTTAATTTCAAAACTTGTTCAGTAGTAATATAGGTCATTACCGATGTCCTGACCCAGACCCTGGCTGCCAGCAAAATTAAGTGCATGCCATGAGCCAGAGCTACCTGGAAGCGATGAAGCCATTGAAGATGAACAGCGATCGGTAATGGCCTGACAACACAGACTTGATTGTCTGACTCATATCCCTTGTACATGGAGGTAGGGTGCTGAGATAGCTAAATAATTAAATCACATAATGCAATTAAACTTTCTCTATTAGCCTGTTCTTTTACTCCCCATTCTTCTTGCTGACAGTGTGCACGCCAGGCTTCACCCCACTGCAGTTAAGCTGATTAGGTAACACTACCCACTCAAGTATGGCTTTTTAAAATTGTTGTTGCTTTTTTTTTTTTAAAGCTCCATAAGTCAAATACCAAATTCTTGAGGTACATCTGCAGTCCTTCACGTGATGTAAAGTAGTGCAGCAGAGGCAAGGAGCCTTCAAGAATATCAGGTCCCTAGAATCTGTCATGGGGTTATAATCTTAAATAGTGTTTAAGGAGAAAATCTGTAAAATTTCGGACATTTCCTGGAGTGCTGCTGAGTAAACCAGCTCTTGTTCTAGCAGTTTCTTCATAACATACAAAATTCTGCAAGACACAACTCTGTGTTTCATCCTTTACCATCCGTGCTTCCCTTAGTTTTTTTTAAATTAATTATAATGTGTGCTAAGTATAGTTTCTATAAAAAGTTGTGTGCCTGCACTATGCCAGGTAATCTTGTAATTCACTTGTATTTAGCTATTTTAATGCCAAATAGCTTTGTGGTACTACATTATTCTATATGGAAACTAAGATACGTTGGATATCCTGTCTAAGATTATATAGATAATTTGTCAGCCTAGATTTGAGCCTAGCTCTGTCTTAACTCCAGAGCCCACATTTGTTCCCCAATACCAGGTTGCCTCTTGATAAAAGATATCAAGAAGAATAATATTTGGTGCTTCAAATACAACGTGGTATAAACCTGTTTCTGACAGTGTCTAGCATCCTTTCTTAGGAGGATAAGGAAATTAAGCCCCTTGTATTGTACCAGTTCCACATCCCAGTCAGATAACTGTCAAATCAAATCAGGACACGGCTTCTATTGCTAGACACTGGTGCCATGTGTAGTATTGTCAGTCCTTACTAAATACCACATCCCAGCAGGTGCAACTAAATCTATGTATTAGGAAAAATAACAAAGGAATTAAAGGATTTCACATGAGCATCAAAACTTTATCCTCATATCAACGTCTTAGGTGATTTCCAGAAGATGGACTTTGTTGCACAAAAAATGTCATCTCATTAAGAAATGGAAAACAAATCCTATTTCTTTTGTCTTTTTCTTTATGAATCCTCCACACAAAAACAACGACAATGTACGTTCTTCCCTACTTTAAACCGTCTTTAATCTAGAAATAACTAGTCTCATCCAAATTATGCTGCATTTGGAGTGGTGAAACTGATCTCTCAATCACTGTAAACCAAAATTCTTTTCAAAAATGTGGTAGTGGGCTCAGTGTAGTGGATCACACCTGCTATCCTAGAACTCTGGGAGGCCCAGACGGGTGGATTAACTGAGCTTTTAGCCTGAGCCAGAGTGAGATCTAGTCTCTTAAAAAAAAAAAAAAAACCTGGGTGTTGTGGCAGGTACCGTAGTCCCAGTTATTAGGAAGGCTGAGCCAAGTGAATCACTTGACTTCAAGAGTTTGAGGTTGCGGTGAGCTGTGGCACACGGCACTCTACCAAGAGCAACAAAGTGAGACTCTGTCTGGAAAAAAAAAAAAAAGTTGTAATAAATGGATTAATAAATTGGAAGAAATAATGTCAAATGCAAGGTACTTTTGGTATCATTTAAGTAATTGATGCTAAAACAGTGAAATCTATACTTTCAAGTTATGTTGTCTGTAAAACATAGAATTTAAATTACAAAAAATGAATAAGGAAGTCAAAGGAAGGTAAATGAACATAGTTGATGTTTTAACATTTACCTTTACTAGTAATTAGTAAGTGTGTATTAAACAATTATCTTTTTTACCCATTAATTAACAAATATCCCCCAAAATATCATGTTTAAAGCTGGCAAGGATGAGGAAAATTTATAAAAGTCCTATAATGCTGATACCTGCATCAATTTTCATAGTCCTTTTGAAAATTAATGATATATCATTTGCACTCAGTACATTTTATTACAAAGGTAACAGTCATAGAGATTTTTTTCAGTGCTTCATTTACTTTTGATTTAAAAAAAATTAAGAGATTCAACAAGCTTGTATTGCATCTCAGAGCTGTTTAACCAATGGGAGTGTAAACAGGAGACTCATGACCTTCGCTCTCACAGACCCTTCAGTCTAGAGCACTGTTTTTCAAACTTTTCATCTCATAGCACTTGAACCTATAGTTAAATTTCCACAGCATACTTAAGTTATGTTGATCAAAAAGAAAAAAAAAAGAATATACTTACTCGGCTTTGAGCTTCTTTTAAAAATAATTCAATGATCTTTAAAAATTTTTAGGGCACACCTAAGATCCTCGCATGGCACACCAGCTGAAAATCACTGGTCAAAGTAAGGTGTGGTGAAATATAGGAATAAATATGTAGTGCTACAAAGTATTATGGAAGGGTAAGGGAGTGTTTAGGGGGTTCCACCCAGGGGGTGCCAACCCAGAGTTTAGAGGTTTGGGCAGAGCTTTCACTTAAAGGATAAGAATGGACCATAAGCAAAAGAAGGGGGAAATGTGCAACATGGGCAAAAAGAGAAGCACACTGTTGGCTCGAGTAGGAGAGCATGTAGGTCCCTGGAAGAATTGAGAGGCCATCCCTCTAGCTCCTGGGAGGTGAAGTGATCGAGATTGGAGCTTGAAATGCACGCAGGAGCCATATCATGAAAGGCCTGGTCAGTTAAGTTTAAAGAAAAAAAAATCCATATATATATATGTGTGTGTGTGTGTGTATGTAGGGATTTCATCCAAAGGAGTAGAGAATTTTTATACAAAATGATAATTTGAATTTGCAATTTTTCTTTTTTGAGGCAGAATGTCACTCTGTGGCCCTGAGTAGAGTGCTGTGACATCATTGTACCTCACAGCAACCTCAAACTCTTGGGCTCAAGCAGTCCTCATGGGGACTCAGCCTCCCATGTAGCTGAGGCTACTGGCATGTGCCACCATATCACACCAGGTCAATTTTTCTATTTTTAGTAGAGACCGCGTCTTCTTTTTGCTCAGGCTGGTCTGGAACTCCTGAGCTCAAGGGAGCCACCTGCCTTGGCCTCCTAGAGTGCTGGGATTTCAGGTGTGAGCCACCATGCCCGGCCTCAGTCTGTGTTTTGGTAAAGCTCATTCTGTTTTGCAGTGTGCAGAAGGATTGAAGGAAGACCAGCAAGGAGGAGAGCAGAAGGTCGTTAGGGTCAGCTGTGGTAATTTAGGGGAATGGTGATGATGAACAGGGAATAGGGGTGAAGGTCATTGCTCAACGTGAAGGATATTTAGGAAACAGAATCAATAGTGTTTAGTGATGAATTAGTTGTTGGATACCCAGGTTCTAACTTGGAGAACTCAGTGAGGCTAGAGCCATTCTTTGATTTATGTGACCTTGACCAAAAAAAAAAAGTCTGAGAGGCTAAACAGTATGTTTCAGGCATCCTTGAGAGATCTCTGGGATGTTAAAGTGAATGCATATATGAATGCAGACTGTTAAGTATGAGGACTCATCCTAGAAAAAGTGCTGCATACCTCATTGCTGAATCTTGATACCATCACCTTCGAAGTGTCCCCCCAGCCATCTGGTGTTTGTAGTGGTGTTCACACTACAAAGATGGGTGGCACTTTCTCTAGGATGCATTCACTTACTTAATTGTCAGACCTTGTATCTGGAGGCAATTTAATGTAAAAATGTGAAGCTCAAGAAAAATAACTGGATACAAGATAAAAATTCTGATATAATCAAGATATAAATGGTAAGTAAAGAATTATAATGTTAATATACAGTTAAAATTTAAATATAACGCAATACTAAATAGCATAGAGATAAGTAGATGGGAATTGACATACCTACTCTTAGGCAATTAAGAATCTGTTTAGGAGAAGTTAATAATACTACAACAAAATGAGATATGTGTAGCCTCTATACACAAAGCCAAACTATGAAACACATGTCTGGAAAAGGTACTAGAATGAAATGTTGTCAATTATTAATATTTTCACTGACTTTGAAAATTTGGTGATAGTGGATAGGAATTTTTAAAATATATATTTATTTGTACTTTTCTATAATTCAGTGTTTTATTATAAGCCCTAATTTCAATACAAAATATCTTGTAAAATGTTAAAGACTGAATTTTAGCTGTGTTCGATTTCATTAGAATATTTACAATTTACAAGGTCATTGTAAAAGAGACTTTACAAGATAGTTTTCTGGGTAAAATTTCTCTGTAGATAATAGCACCAGATTTAGTTGTGAATTCGTATTTTGCGTCCCACTGAAATAAAAGCGACATGGTGTCATTAGAGGTTTTTACCCTCCTCTGTTCTTAGAGCTGCCTGATAAGTTGCTGAGAGTCTGATGACTTTCAAGATAACAGTTGGCCCAGGTTTTATCTAAGGTGATCTCCCTATTTTTGTCTATTTCTGCCTGTATTTACATCACATACAAAAAGCTCTATCAAGCCATGTCCCAGTCAAATCAGCCCATATTTAAATATTTACTGATGTGGCTAACTGGTCACAGTCTGAGTTTTAAAATGTGACCTGACATCTCATGGAAATGTGTTTATTTCAAAGGGAATTTGGTTTGTTCTTTATACTTTTGTTTTCTCCCCTTAGTTTCTTCTTTTTGTCATAAAAAGATTGAAAGTCCCTCCTGTATTAGTGTGCAGAACATGAAAAACAAAGCTCTTTTTGAAAAGTAATTTTCCAGGAATGAAAAATATGAGAATGATGTTTGATTGTTTGGTTTTCTGTCATTCACTGTTGCATTAAAACAGCCATTTTTCCATAACTATGAGTGGCCTCACTCTTGAAAACTGTCAGTTACAAATGAAAAGCAATAACACTTGGAAAGTAAAACCTTTCTCAAATCCCACTAGGTTTTCAGATGAATTTGAAAATTAGACATATTCATATATAAATGTATCCATTGTTGGGGGAGAAATTAAATAACTTTAAAACTTCATCTACCCCGGAATTCTCAGCCAAATATTATTATTCTCTACATTTTAAAATGAATATTTTTATAGATCTGATAATCAAGTTCTTTTCCATTTTTTCTTTTGGATTTACTGTTCTTTTTTAGTTTTTCCCTGACTTCTGGATTTTAATACACTAAATTTAGACATCTGAAGTGAAATCTAGGAGTTGCCATAGTTTACGGAGCTTTTTACCAGACAAAGAAGTGGGCGGGTATGGGTGGATGTGTTCGTATATGTATTTTCTGGTTATGTGTTCTAAAAAAGAAAAAAAATTACAGAACTTAATTTACCAATATCCCATCTTACAGAGAAGACCTTTAGGCTAGATTTGACATCTTATTTCAAAGTCCCTTTGGAGAAAGTGTTGTTAAGAACTGATGCCTCATGTTAAATCATTGTTTGTTTCCTTGAAAGAACCAAGTCTTACCTGCCATCATTAGTATAAAATCTCTCATTTAGACCTAATTTGAGAAATCAATTTTGGAAAAGACTGACGTGAGAGCTGAAATGTTGGTTACAATTTAAAAATGAAAGCAAAAACTTTCCCCCGTGGCCACCTTGGAAGTAAGTCGCCTGTGTTAGCAGGGCTGAAAAAATGATCCCATCCTGCATACTAAACCACCGTGTCTCTACATTCAGAGATGCGCTGCACGGTTCCATTCAGCAAGCTTGCTTTCTGCAATTTCTGATCACTCTGTGTCTGCATCTCTGAAAGTTCCTGCTGCAAGGCAGAACTGAGGATGTTACAGCCAAGTAGGACAGCAGTTTTAGTAAAACCTCACTCTTTAAAACGTGCATTCTGACGAAGTTGCTATCAGCTGTCCCTAGCCATTCACTTCTGTTCCATGTACTCCCAGAGCCTTGCATTTCAGCCCTCCCTCCTTCCCTACAACTTCCTCTCACCTCTCATCTCTGTACCAGCCGGGCCTGCCCTTGGACTACCTTCTGTCATGGCTGTCTCCCGCTCTCGCCCTTGTACACTCAGTATCTTATGTCTAGTGTCCTGGAAGCACGCTCGTCATTGTTCTGTCTGAAGCCCCTTGAGGAAAGCAACTATGTCTTAGTCATCTTTGAATCCCTAGTACTTAGAACATTGTCTAACCTGAGGCATGCATAAGGCTATAAAAAAATGAATTAATCAAATGTATTAGAAGGGAAATTGTGATAAATTGGGGAATAAGGAATGTGCTTTGGTAAGTGCTATTGAAATTTGTAATTCCTTGCTTAAGGAACTAAGAATGGCTCTTCCCATTTCTCTGAATGTGTTGGAAGCATTGCTTCCCTTCTTTCATTCTGTGTAATTTCAAATCTACTGAATCAAATATTATCTCTGGGTGATAATATACACCTAAGATTGGCACAGGTGAGGTGAACTGTGCAAATGCAGTGATCTAAAACATTTCCATTTTTATTAGAAGTTAGGAAGAAGGCAGAAAAATTTTTGAGTTTAATAAAAAAACACAAAAAACTTTTATGGGGGCCCCGGGAATGAGCCTGTGTTTCATAAATTGCATTAACTATTTGGTCTGTAAAATTCTGGCTGCTGTTCCGTGTTAGCGGACACTGGGCACCCCCTGTCTAATTAAGTAACCATATGGAGAAAGTCCCATTTACATAAAGCAGAGTAGGAAGCTGCTCCACAGTGTTCTCCTTCAATTATGGAACCCGGTTTCCTTGCTGTGGCTTTCTGCTCTGGCTCACACCGTGCCACAGGCCAGTGTGCTCACGAGGAATAGAAGTGTTAGAGCTATTTTTTTTTTCAGGTGAAATTTTATTTTATTTTATTTTTTTTTATTGAATCATAGCTGTGTACATTAGTTCAACCATGGGGTACATTGTGGGGGCTTCACATTCAATCTGAGATATTTTTATCAACCTGATTAACATACCATTCAGTGTCTTACTCCATTTAAATATTGCAGTGAGAGGAGGAATACTATGAAATCTCTTATGTCTAATAACTGCTTGCCTCTTAAGATTAGTAGGTTTGGGAACTGTCCAACGGGATGTGCACGCTGCTTTGCCACATACCCGTGTACCTGCTGTATGGTGGGACCATTTCAGTGTGTTTAAGTGAGGGCTGCAGAGCATCTGTGACTTTACAAATTTTGCTACCGAGCAAGTGGTAAAATGCTATTAGAGCAGCTGACATCATGAGGGCTCTGATATAAGAATGCTAATATTAATCACAAAATTGAAACAGAATGTTAGGATAATAAGTTTGGGAATGAAAGTTTTAGGGATCATAATTATAACTGTCTTTTTATGTTGGTTTTCATTCACACAATGATGCGGAGAGCGGTGGTAGTGATGGCACCTGTATGTGACATTTATCTATTTACTATGTTTTTACATATATTACTAGCACAGAACATGAAATTGATTTTAATGATCTGTTTTTATGAATGAGATAAAAGGAGCCTTGGGTGAGTTAGTTACTCACTCCAGGTCACACAGTGAACCCAGACTTCATCAGGTTGGAGTTTGGGTGAGTTAAGTTACTCATTCCAGGTCACACCTGACTTCATCAGGTTGTTTGATTCTAAAGTTCTTTTGTTTCATCTGAGTTTGTCTTTGTGTTATGGCCTGGTCACTGTTTGTACTTTGAAGCATATACCAATATAATGGAATTTGTTTCAAATGCACGTTTCTCAATAAAACGTACACAAATAATTTAGCTACTTCTGCTTTCTGAAAAAGGAATATTTGTTTCCAAATGACACATTGCCAAATCCTGCTCATGACTTTACTTCTCACACGGTTATTTCTGGCTTCCTTATTTCTGACCTTGATGAGGACTCTCGTGAGGTGGATACTGTTGATTGAAGACTTACTTGCTGTTCTCTCAAAAATATTTATTTTCTCTAGGCCATCTCTAGATGTGTCCCTCACATACCGGTCCTGACCTGGAAAGCCTGTCTAGCTGACCAGATAACTGAATGAGTATTAACATAAATGTCATACTTCCTCTAAGTGGTGAGCTGCGACCCAGAGAAGGTGTCATTTGAGATCACGGTTTTATGGACTGCACACCGTGTGCCAGACTGCTCAGGGCCCATCCAGGGAACAGAAATGGAATTGTGAGGTGGGTGGAGTCAGAGACCTGTGTTCCCATTCCAGTCCACCATGGCTGTTCAACCCTGGACAAGACGGAACTGAAGCATTTCTTCAGTGCCAAATGCAAATGGAAATGTTCCCAGGACCCGGCTTAGAGAGCTACCTTGATGCACAGGTGACCAAATCTGTGTACAAGACTTAGTGCTGTCACCTGAAATGACCCAGGAGGTAATTTGAGCTAGCATTGTCTCCACGTTTCTTACTCAACTCTTTCCTTAACAGCTGATGGCATTAAGATTTAATTAAGTGAAGTTCGGCACTGTGGCTTTGTTTAAGAAGGGAGCTGCAGATGTATCAGGGAGGAATGCTTTCTGCCACAAAGAACAGAAAATCTATCAGTAGCGTTACAGAAGCCGAGATTGTTAAACAGCTGTAACACATCATCTGGGGTTGCTGTCTCCTGGTGTGCCGCTGTCCAGCTCCCCACCACATCAGTGCTGGGGCCTTGGTGTTCCTTGCAGACTTCTCTCGGTCTTCCCCAGCTAAGGCAGGAGCGGACGGTACCAACCACACTACTCCTTTTACCAGGAAGCTAAAATCTTTCTCGGAAGCTTCTGATTATGACTCCTTTGCTAGACCAGTGTGCCCTGATCATGCTGACCTGCAAGGAAGGCTCCAGAATGCCTGGCTTTCCCAGCATCTGGTGCGGGAGAAGGCAGTTGGCAAGGCCTGTCTCCAGCATTTGTGCCAGCCGACCTTAAAACTTTTCTCTGTGTCATAGAGTGGAATGGCGGTGCCCGTATTGAGATTATAAGTCATTTTACCTTGAAGCAAGAAAGTGTGTGTGCAGTCTCCCAGAAAGCTGTTTATTGAAGTGACCTCCTTCCACTTGGTTCCAGAGAACAGGATCTGTCACCAACTTATAAGCCCCTTAGAAGTTTACACTTTACTCCCTCTTCCCTTTTCTCCCCTTTTACTTGAGTAATTGAGAATTTCCTGAAGTATTTAGTCCCAAACCACCAGGTGGAGCTGAGCACCTTATTGTCTATCCCTAGAGTGAGGGAGACGGGAGGAAGGTGACTTCTGGTCCCCTGAGCTGGGGAAGGGGTGACCTCCTACAGGGAGGCTTTAAATCCCACCTCTGTGAGGGAGCCCACCCTGGGCAGGCTTTGCTGCACCTGCATTAGAGCCTGACCCCATGAGGGACTGGGGTGTGAGGGGAGTTCTACAGTGTCAGGGGTTAGCAGTGTTGGACATACCTTTAAATACCATTCCCAATACTTTGCTCTATATACAAAGCGCTCTGAAAAAAATTTCAAGGAGGTGTTCTAGAGTAAGGAGTTTATACTTAACCTCATTTATTTGTTGGAAGGATGCAAAAAGTATTACACATATACAAATATATAGTAGCTGCAGTCTCTCACCTTACTATTCACACTAATGTTTCTTGTTTTCTTGTATCTCAGTCCTTTTTCTTACACAAACATGATTTTGATGTTGCTTCACTGGTAGTTAAGACATAGGGTTACATTCTACCCTTTCTCCTCTGAACATGAAGATTGATTCTAGGCAGGGTGTAGTAGCTTAATTCTGTAATTCTAGTGCTTGGGGAGGCCAAGGGAGGAGGATTGATTGAGGCCAGGAGTCAGAGACCATCCTGGACAATATACGAAACCTCGTCTATGAGAAATAGAAAAATTAGTCAGGCCTTGTGGCACATGCCTGTAGTCTCAGGTAACTCATGAGGTTGAGACGGGAGGATCACATGAGCCCAGGAGTTCGAGGCTATAGTGAGCTATGATGGTGCCACTGTGCAACAGCCTGGGTGACGGAGCAGGACTTTATCTCTAGGGTCTTACCCTCCCTGTCCCGCCCCTCCCTCTCCCCCTTATCTCTAAGGTCTAAGCCTCCCCCTTACCTCTATTAAAATACACACAAAGGTGGTAAGGGAGGACCCTTGAGAGCCAGGACACTTAGTTTCACACTTGTCTTGTCCCTTCCACTCTCCTGCCTTGTTTCAAATGTAGGCTGAACTCGCTTTCTCTAATGAGCTTTCATTAAAACAGCAGGAGGAACAACCCGAATTGCTCTTAGATCTCTGTTTTGTGAGCTGGAGCGGTAAAACTTGATCTCTGTTTTCTGAGCTGGATGGGTAAAACTTTATCTTATGATCAAGTGCTTTTGTTCATTTATTTGACATTTTATTTATGCTGGATAAATGTGGTCTTTCTATTAGAGGTCATTATTTATAGCCCTTTCCCCATCCCTTCCCCTAGTCAGATAGTTATTTCAGACACATTCATATATTATTACTAGTTAAGCAGAAATTCATCATTCAAAATGCGTGTCTCTGCCTGTCCACTCAGGCTCCCACTGTCAGTTTGGGGATTTATTCTGAATCAAGTGACCCTTTTATACAATAGGAAGCTGGACTAAAGCCCCTGATGGGAATGTGTGCGTGTAATGCCCACATAAAATCTTTTAATGTTTTTGTCCTTTCTGCTAATGGATGGATTTAGGAAAACCTGCAGCAACTTGGTATTTGCTGAAGATGGAAATTGGCATGAGCAGTCAATAAGAAAATAAATTTATGCATATTTCATAAAGTCCATTGTAAATAAAATTTAAAACATTAAAAAACCACACACCTGAGATTCTGTCCTGAAACCCCCTTCCTCCCTGTGATAGGTACAGTTTATTTTCTGGGTGACTTTATTGTACTTTTATGACATAAACTGTTTGCCCTCCCTTAAGCATATTTGCTTTACAATTTTTTGATACTTCCTGTTACTTACATATGAGTTAGCCTTTCATTGCAAATATATTTCAAGGTTTATAGGTGCCTTAAATTATTTGTTATATGAGACTTATTTTCCCCCTTAAGTTGATACATTCAATAGGAAAAACGTCTTATTTGGAAGAATCAAGCTATAGTTACGTTTAATTCATGGCAGTGGTGAATGGTGCTTGGGAATCCCTAGTTGGAAACAGTCATTTTTATAACTCGGTGTCTCTTATTTTCTTCCTTATTCAAAATATCTCTGGAAGTCCAAGCCCCCCCCCTCTTGTTTATATTTCAGAATTCTCTTTATAGGTTTTTGCTTGTTTAGATGGAGTCTCATTCTGTTGTACAGGCTAGAATGCTGTGGTGTCAGCCTAGCTCACACCAGTCTCAGACTCCTGCCTCAGCCTCCCTAGTAGCTGGGACGAAAGGCATCCAGCAGAAAGCCTGGCTAATTTTTCTGTTTTTAATAGAGTTAGGGGTTTCTGTCTTGCTCAGGTAGGTCTGGATTTTTGAGCTCAAGCAATCACCCTCCTCAGCTTCCCAGAGTGCTGGGGTTAGAGGCGTGAGCTGCCACGCCTGGCCTCCTTTAGGTTCCTAGAGCATATTAATGAATTAGGTTGACCTTTGACCGTGCTTGTTGATTTAAGCTTGAGCAATCATAGCACTCGTCCGTATTGCACTGATGACATGCAGACATCCCAGCTGCAGCCCCTCGTCCTTTGACACTCTCCTGAGAGTTTGGTCTGATGGCTGCAATTGTTCTTCCATTAGTTCACTTGGTCATGTCCCTTGTTTTATTTAGTCCTAGAGACTGAGTGGGAACTACCATCTCTAGGGCATAGCTGGTCTTGGTATTAGAATCCTTGCTTTCTTTGTTCAGTGGAATGACCTTCGGAAGAAACAACATGCCACTCTTCTTGGACGTCTCGTATGCTCGGTAGTCAGACTCTCCTGCGTGTGATCAGTGGTCATTTCCTGGGACTTGAGTTGTTTTCTAAGCATTCTCACCTTTTTTTTATTTTTAACGTCTTGAGGCAACTTAGGGTTCTCATTGAACCCATTACAACTCACTGGAGTGAATCTCGAGATCTAGACTCTTGCCCCACAGATACTTAGCTAAGTTCTTTCAGCACAGATGCTCAGATTCAAAACAGAAGTTTGAGGTGTCCCATATTTATTATTGTAATTTTTCAAAATAATATTGAAATTAAGTCCACATAGAGGTTCCCCTGTCCTGCTAGTTGAGCTCTAGAAGACCATTCACCCACACAAGCATGCTGCATTATAGAAGACCATTCACCTACACAAGGATGCTGTATTATAGAAAACCATTCACCTACCAAACGTGCAGTATTATACAGGATCATACACCTACACAAGCATGCTGTATTATAGAAGACAGTTCACCTACATAAGCATGCTGGATTATAGAAGACCATATACCTACACAAGCATGCTGTATTATAGAAGACTGTTCACCTACATAAACATGATGTATTATACAGGACCATACACCTACACAAGCATGCTGTATTATAGAAGACCATACACCTACACAAGCATGCTGTATTATAGAAAACCATTCACCTACCAAACATGCAGTATTATACAGGACCATACACCTAGACAAGCATGCTGTATTATAGAAGACCGTTCACCTACATAAGCATGCTGTATTATAGAAGACTGTTCACCTACACAAGCATGCTGTATTATAGAAGACCACACACCTACACAAGCATGCTATGTTGAAATGATGCCGAGTTTTCCAGCACAGACCCTTGGGCCTGGTGTGCGACTGGCACTGTGTTCTGTTTACATGATAGCAGTAGAAACTGTTCTGATGTCCTCTTCAATTCTGCAGGAACTGACAACAGTGAAGTCCTTCCTGAGTCCATCCCATCAGCTCCAGGGACACTGCCTCATTTCATAGAGGAGCCAGATGATGCTTACATCATCAAGAGCAACCCTATAGCACTCCGGTGCAAGGCAAGGCCAGCCATGCAGATTTTCTTCAAGTGCAATGGCGAGTGGGTCCATCAGAATGAGCATGTCTCTGAGGAAAGTCTGGACGAGAGCTCAGGTGAGTGTGGGGCTGTCAGAAGAAGCCATGATAGCTCTTCAGATTCATGTTCTGTGTGTGGGAAAGACTGTTGAAACCACCCCCAGTCCCATTACCCCTGGCGTCACCACCCCCACTGCCATATATGAATTAGGTCATGTTTATAACACTCCAGACCTAACAAACATAATCTTATTTTTAAATGACTCCACAGCTACCTTGGCAGTCTATTCCATTATAATATTGAGACCTTTCTTTTTTCTTTCTTTCTTTTTTTTTTTTTTTTTTTGGTGATTCTTTATAACTTTAAGAATCTATCTCTGTATTAGAGTTAATATTCTCACTAGAAATACAACCAGGCAGTCATTGTTTTAATTTTCTGAGTTCTATATATTTTTTAAGACAAACATGAAATCTTACAAACTTTTTTTTAAGCAGTATAATTTTAGCATCTCTAATCTTTTCTCCTAGGTGTTCTTCTTGTGTACGTCTTCCCTCCACTGTTGGTGGTTTCTATGTTCTCTGTGAGTTTTTTGACTACCATGTAGTGGCAGATCCCAAATTAGATTACTATATTCTAGCGGGATCTCCAGTATAAACAAATTTCAGGACCATCTTTACTTTATTAGTTTGGCTAATTTGCCTGATAAGTGGTGATGATGAAAACTGTGATCGTATTAGCTAATGTTTATGAAGCATTCATTATATACAAGCCTGATTTCAGCATCTGACAGGCATTGTCTGGGTCTGTACCACAGCCTCCTGGGTAGATAATGGTATTATTACCTTCATACAGACAAGGAAAACTGAAGCTCAAAGAGCTTCAGTACACTAAGTGCTTGTGTTGGATTTCTAAGCAAAATAATTTGACTCTGAACCTTCAAAACGCATAACTTTTTTATATTTTAGCACATAAGACAAAATGTACATGCTTCTGAATTTTGGTTACTCAGACTCAATCCAGTCTGCTCATGCTCTAGACCACTGATTGTCAACCCATGTCATGGCACATTGATGAGCCATGAGAGGATCTCAGGTATGCAGTGAAAATTTTCAAAGTTCATTAGTTACATTATTTTCAAAAGATATTCAAAGCACTCTATGATCTCCTAGAGTGGGTGTGGGGCCACAGAAAGAAGAACTAGAATATAAATGATGATAAACAAATTGATTTGATCATACTTTGGACAAGCTGAATGTCAGGTGCTCATGAGATGAATGAAGAGATCAGTAATCTTTTGGTAAAGAATGAAGTATGGGTGGTGCTCCTGTGGCTCAAAGGAGTAGGGTGCTGGCCACATATGTCAGAGGTGGTGGGTTCACACCCAGCCCCTGCCAAAAACGACATAATTGGGAACTTTCAAATCAGTTTAATTTACTAACTATATACCAGTGCTTTTTAATACCCTTGCTAGGCATTTTAGAGTATTCAAGAGAGGTAAGGTATAGTCTATAGGTGAGCTTTACATCTACCTATAGGTATGAGATAAATACAGCCCTAGAAGTGCTGTACAAATGAAATTAGGATAAATATCTAAAGAGAGGTATATGATATTATGGAGAATTTTAGAAGAAAATATCACAGCTAAGTAGGACCATCAGGGAAGATCTTGTGGAATTGACAGCATTTGAAAGGGACACCAAAGAACACAGAAATAGCATAATTGGCGTTACATTACATGGAGGAAAGAGGAATTTCAGTGACCAGAAGCCCATAAACATTAGTAAATGAAGAAACTTAGTATACATAGTATATTCTGCAAGAAGTTTGATTTCATTGAAATATGAAATTGGGAGCAGGACACAGAGGTGTATATACCAGTAGCCTCAGCTACTCAGAAGGCTGGGGCAGGAGGATCACCTAAGCCCAGGAGTTCGAGACCAACCTGGGCAAAGTAGTGAGATTTTGTCTCTTAAAAAAGTGAAAGGAATGTAAAGTTAATATAAGAGGATAGCAGACAATAGTTAGAAAACTTAGTTTAATCAATGCCATGAAAAGACTTAAATGCCAGAGTGTGGCATTCTTACTTAGTTTCTTGGTTCTTGGGATGACTGATGTAACTGATTGCCTTGATGAATGGGAGTACAGGATGAATCTGGCTGCAGTGTTGGTAAGGAGAAACACACATGAGAGAGTGAGGATATTTAAATAGGTCAGGTGAGAGGACGTATGATCTCCTAGAGTGGGTGTGGGGCCACAGAAAGAAGAACCAGAATATAAATAATTGCACTGATGATAAACAAATTGATTTGATCATAGTTTTGACAAGCTGAATGTCAGGTGCTCATGAGATGAATGAAAAGATCGATAATCTTTTGGTAAAGAATGAAGTGTCGGTGGCGCTTGTGGCTCAGAGGAGTAGGGTGCTGGCCACATATGTCAGAGGTGGTGAGTTCAAACCCAGCCCCAGCCAAAAACCACCAAAAAAAAAAAAAAAAAAAAAAGAAAAGAAAAGAAAGAAAAAGAATGAAGCCATGGAGATGGAGGATTTGAAAAGAGAGGAGAGGTTATTTGACAAAGGAAATGGATCCAGAGACTTATCTCTGCTAGAGTCAGGAAGGGAGGAATGTCAGTATCCCATAAAAATAACCAGAGAATTCTATATTCCAAAACAAAAGGAGGAGATTTTTCTTTTCTTTTTCTTTTTCTTTTTTTTTTTTTTTTTGAGACAGAGCCTCAAGCTGTCACCCTAGATAGAGTGCCGTGATATCACAGCTCACAACAACCTCCAATTCCTGGGCTCAAGCGAATCTCTTGCCTCTTCCTCCCAAGTAGCTGGGACTGCAGGCGCCCACCACAACGCCTGGCCATTTTTTTGGTTACAGCCATCATTGTTTGGCGGGTCCGGGCTGGATTCGAACCCACCAGCTCAGGTGTACATGGCTGGCGCCTTAGCCTGCTAAGCCACAGGCGCCGAGCCAGGAGGAGATTTTTCAAAAAGAACTTTAGGTAATACTCGGTATGCTTAAGAGTCAGTAAAGAAAGGGCAAAGAAAAAAAAAAAAAAAAAAAAAACAAGAAAAGGGCAAAGAACTAAACATTCTACTTATCACATATATGACAGCACTAATTAGCATACAGTTCTGAGCCAATACAGGATTGCAGTATCCCATTCTGCAAGTAAATATAAAACTTCAGAATGTACAGAAACACTTTAAAATCCTGTCGCAATTTCCTATTCATTCCAGATTGGAATTAGTAGGAAAAAGAAAATAAAAAGTATCTGTGTCGGAGATGTTGTTTAGACCAAACCATGCTTGAAATCTTAGAACCTAAGTGTGAGGACTGGAAAAGAACTTAGCATCTAACAACCATGTCTTATATATTAAATATCTTAAGGCCTAAGAGATACTACTAGTTCATGGCATAGCTATTTCCAGAACACAGATCTAACTTCTGCTTCAGGTTGATTTCTTTAATGTTACAAGCCATTTTAGCCTATGGTTTCTATGTTTTCCTTCCAGAACAAAGTATGCGCAAGTTCTCTTGCTGACATAAGGATACAATGCAGCCCACAGCTCACCATATCCCATTGTGAATCTGTTTAGTGTTTTACTGGCCCATGTGTATAATCCTAAACATATCCCACTAGAATTGCTTTATTCCTGACCATTTCAGACACCTCTACAACGGCCAATCTGTATTCATGTCATGCTTCTGCCATGGTTAGATAAAAGTTTATAACAAAGATAGGCTCGGCACCTGTGGCTCAACGGGCTAAGGCACCAGCCGCATACACCTGAGCTGATGGGTTCAAATCCAGCCCAGGCTCACCAAACAACAATGACAGCTGCGACCAAAAAAATGGCGCCTATAGTCCCAGCTACTTGGGAGGCAAAGGTAGGAGAATCGCTTGAGCCCGGGAGTTAGAGGTTTCTGTGAGCTGTGATGCCACGGTGCTCTACCCAGGGTGACAGCTTGAGGCTCCGTCTCAAAAAAATAAATAAATAAAATAAATTAAAAAACAAAGATAAAATCTTTTCCAGGATGCAGGTACAGTTTCCTTTTTAAAAGGAGGATTTGGTATAATCAAGGGAAAAGAAGAGGACAAATTGAAGCTTGATGTCATAAAAGTTTCTGGCTTTGTGCCCCAAAGATTTGGATTTTGGGTAGACACAGGTAAATGGTCCTGTCACTGGGAGAGATTGAGTCAGAAACTCTAGCAGACTCAACTTGGCATGAAAAACTCAGAGGAAGACTCTAGACTTTAAGAGAGGACAATGAAGGGAGCAATATGTACATAAGCAGTAGTCTAGGAAACAATGGGAGAATATGAAAGCTTGTGTCTCTTACACTCAATTCATCTAACTAAAAAAGACTCAAATACCAGTGGTTCAGTGAAGCCATATGTTGCATCCCTCAGATTTTTCTCCTAGATTCTGCCTAGTAATGAGCTCAAAGCAGCAGAATCCCATTGGGCAAAATGTCTTAAATGAAAGATATAAAGAACAATGAAAGAAGAGTGGAAAATGACCAGCCATTTTTGGTAGCACTGCTAAGAAAATCTTATATCCATTTTCATTTAATGTCCTCTTGATGTGGTTTTGCAAACCAGCAGGACGGCTCACCCTCTTGCAATTTCACAACATTCTGTTACATTATTGCTTCTCCTTTTTAATTCCCTCTGCATTGTTAGGCAGCTCCAAAACATAGATAAAATCGTTGATTACTTTCTCCACCTCCTTGTGAAAAGCTACTCCTCTCTGCTAGGTTGTTTTTTGTTTGTTTGTTTGTTTGTTTTTAACTTAAAAAAGGCCCACCAAAGTCACATATTTCAGAGGAACTGGGCAAAACACAAAATTCATAAATGACAAAAATCTGAAAAGATTATATACCACTTTCTATGAAAGCTGTTGAGAAAGAATTTAAATTTTAACAGTTACCTTTTGAAAAGAATTTAATAAGTACAACCTTTTCTTCTAAATCATTTTGAGTGAATCAATAGGAAAGCAATGTCTCTCCCTAAACAGATTTATTCTGTATAGTTAATGAAAATCTCTGTCTCCATCCTGTACAATTATGTTTCCTAAACTCTGTATTACTAGCAGAATAGTGGAAACAAGAGCTAGGGGAGTGGAGATATGTAGCACAAACCAAATACATAAGTGCAATAAAGGTGGGAAACAAAATGGCCACAGGCATTGAAAAATAGATGCATGACCTCCCTTGGGTGTTCCCAGGCAGAGCTGGAGGAGAGGGCTTGGCGACCTTTACAGACTTAATGGCTTTTTATTGGGTCTGTAAAATAATTCCTGCCAATTCAGTGGAAGTGAATGACACCTAGAAGCCAAGGACAGCAGGACCACATTTGACCAGGGAGAGCGAGCAGTCCACATTTTTTGGAGTCCTGTTTGAAGTAACTCCTTTATGCCTTTGGAAAATGTGTTTTCCATTTCTGAAATTCCAGAAGATTTGATAGTCTGCACATTTACTGGTTCGCTGTCTTCACAGAACTAATGGGAAACCTATAGGACCTGGGAGTGCTTGGAGTGGGCACAGAATCTTTTGTGTTCCTAAATTGGAAGCAATAAGTCTTTTCAGTTGTTAAAGGCTGCAAACTGCCTTTGGTCTTTCTGGTAATTTGGCCCTGTCATCTAACAGTTCAAATAAGAAGAAAAAGGATTGTATGTTTTCATGCAATTTAGCTTGGAAAACCCAGAGCTAGAGTTCTTTCCTGCAGAAAGTACAATTTATTTGACGTGAGTTACTGGGCTTGCACAGACAAGGCTATACCTCTTAGTAATGTACACTTTCAGCTCTCTGCACAAGCCAAGGGATCCTCTTTCATTTGTTCTGCCTCATTTCATTTGGAAATATGGGAACTCTTCTTCCTTGTGGTGTTCCTCTGTTAACATCTGGAGCAAGAATCATGCCCCCGTGAAAAGGGGTGGGAATGTTCGGTAACACAGAAATTAAGAGCTTTAGTATAATTGGGAGACTAACACTTCTTCATACACAACAACAGCCAACAACCACCCCAAGACATGTAGGCAATTAAGATGATGTTGCCTGTGGGAAGCTGAAGTCATCAATAAGCTAAACCACTTCTTTATAGTTCAATAAAAACCGGAGTTCCTCTTAACTCTTCTCTGTGGCTCTCGCCTTATTCTACCTCAGAGACATTTAACTCTAATGAGGCCAATAATGCGTATTCCATATGTTATGGGAAAAGTCTCAACTCTGGTAAACTAATATTTTTTTCTTCTTAAACAATATCATTTGAGGGTTTCCTTTTAAAACAACCAGAGTCACTCTCTGGGGATAAAAGGTTAACGGATTATGTTGAGAAAAAGAGGACAAGACATCAAAATATGTTACATTTTAGAAGTTTATAACTCAGAACTTTGCTGTGCTGGTGATAGGGATTTGAATATAGGATTTTCCAGAAACCCATGCCTTTGAAGTTGCCCTCAGTGATTCACAGATCACCAAGGTAGATTTGGAAAGCATGTACTGTAGACCACATAACACAGAAATAATCTCTCAGGTATCCCACTTGATAGTTTGTGGGTTTAAAACTCACTTTTATAGACACATTCTCGTTGGATTTCATCTTGTTGATTACTGTGGTCCTTAGAGAAAAGACTGAAAATTTAAAAAGTTTTGGTAAAATATTATGAATTCTCTCCATACCCTATGACAGAGGATAAAGGCCTTGTCTTTTATTTCTAATTTAACCTTTACTGCAAGAAAAAAATATAGAAACCATTTACCATAATTCTGCCCTCACCAGTGGTAGCATCTACTCACTTTATGTGATTTAATAGCGGTTCCTAACATTGACCAGAGAGTTGTTCCAAAACATTATTTCTTAACTACTGTCTTTCAGTTTTTCAGTCTTTTCTGTTCATGGAACATTAAGAGATATGACTGTTTTTTTTGAAGTGAGAATTAAAAGATATATTTAAAAAAAACAAAATATATACACACAGATATTGGATGATAGTGTAGTAGTTAAGAGCATGGGTTCTAATGTTAGATGGCGCCATGTTTGAAATCTGGCTCTTCATTTACAAACTCATTTGGGTACACTTGTTACTTAGCTTCCTTTCACCTCAGTTTCCCCTTGTATAAGATGGCAATAATAATGATATCTGCCTTCATTGTGGGGAGAATGATGCCACCTAATATACACCACATCCTTATCCCGGGACTCACATATAACAAGCATTCAATTAAAGTTAGCTCTTGGCCAGGGCAGATGGCTCACACCTATAATCCTAGCACCCTGAGAGGCTGAGACGGGAGGATTGCTTGAGGTCACTCGTATGAGATTAGCCTGAGCTAAAAGTGAGACCATCTCTCTGCAAAAAAAAAAAAAGAAAGAAAGAAAGAAAAAGAAAAATTAGCTAGGCATGGTAGTGTACTACAGTCTCAGCTACTTGGGAGGCTGAGGCAGGAGGATGGCTTGAGTCTAGGAATTTGAGCCTGGAGTGAGCTATAATAATGCCATTGCACTCTAGCCTGGGTAACAGAGCAAGATTCTGTCTGAAAAAAATAAATAAAAAGATAGCCCCTGATGTTAAATATAAAATTGGTACTTTATCATTTTTTTATCAGGCAAGTGGTGGCTAGTAATTGTGATTGAAAAAATAAATACATGATGATGTGCTTTTACAGTTCCACAGAGACACAAGGGTTAATATTATTTACAAGGGTAAATATTTGTCCTTCAGAGAATAACATGGCATTACTTGTATGTGCTTTGTTCCTTCAGATTCCAGCATGTCTACCTGTTACTCTGAGAACCCTTGGTAGGAGTGCGGTAGGTGAGACAAGTAGGGTGCTATTTTCCCTGACCTCAAGTCATAAGTGACAAGCAGGAGGTGATTTCAGTGGCTGCAAGGATGGAAGGTCATTGATGAGAGCCACAGAGTTGAGAATCGTGGCTTTGTTTTCTGCAGTGTTGTGAATATGGATGGGGAGACCGAGCTCTAAGGAAGTCTGCCATGTCCACTTGGGCCTCTCGTACGTTTCCCATCTTGCTAATATCAGGCAACATTATCAGGCTAATTTGCTTTCCTCTGCCAGACATCTCTGAGCTGATTAATTCTAATCTCTGGTGTGGAAGAAACTGGAGAGCTTGGGTGTGTTCTTTATTTCCATACTTAAGACTGAACTCAGGGTGCTTCAGAGGAGTATGTGGAGTGCTTATTATCCTGGGGAAACTAAGGAGCGTTCATTATGCAGAGTGTACACGCACATTCAAAGCATGGCTTTTTTGTCAAAATACGTTTTTATCTTGTTGCTAGGATGAGGTGGTAAAAGATATTTAGCCCTAATTAATCATCTGCCAGGAAAATGAAATATCATTCTGCCTTTTAATTATCTATATTCAATTTACTATTTTCGGCAGCATATGGGCCCGAGGACATCTAAACTCCCCCAAGATGTGGAGGCACGGCTCTGTGACATTTTTTCCCTATATCTCAGTTTTTTGAAACTTGAAATATTTGTCAGAGTCATGTGTTCTTACTAGAATCCTAGAACTTTGTTCTGGAAACTAAGCTGTATGTTGGATGAAGTCAGTGCTTTGGTCTTAGGGAGAATGGTACCCACCCCCAGGAGCTTTCCCTGATCCCATGAAGAAGTTAGAAGCCCCTCTTAGGTGAACTTGTAGTAGCAATCTGTGTTTCTGGCATCTTAGCAATTGTTACACAACCTTTTTGGAACAGATTGAAATGCTTCCTCCTTCAGTCTGGAAGCTCTTTGAGGGCAGAGATTTTCATTATTTGCTGATCATAATAGCCTCAGCAAGTCCATATGAGGGACTCAGTAATTATTTTTGCAAATAAATATGTATTATAAATGTTACTACATCTTTGATCTATCTCTCATGGTATAGGACTTGGGGCACAGTAGTAATATAGATACCAAAAGTAGGAATAATAGTAACATGGCATTAGATGAAGTCAGATTCTGTATGTGATGGCATTTAATAAATATGATATGCAAATATTAGTTAATGTTAAGGTGATATTCAGAACATGAAGTACTCACCATTGTTTAAGCATGTTTTCTAGGCTTTAGTCCTGAACCAGTTCAGAGGCAAGTGGAAAACATTCTCTTATATGAGTGGTGGACTCAGCCCATCCTTTCCATTGAATGGGCTGTGTTATGTCTGCTCAGGAGGCAATAAGAAGGATCCAGGTGTGAGAAGGGCTGAACTACTTAGGAAGATGATGTTCTGTCAGAGAAAGGTCTGGAAGACAAGAGACTGTTGCTTTTCATGAGGAGTTCCTTGTTTTCTCTCCTAGAGAAAGTTGTGCTGGATTCGTGCTTTGGAGCTTTTATGATGGAAAGCCGGATAACTATTTCCTGGATCATTCTCCCAGACAATCAGGAATCATTACAATGTAGAAAATGGGATACAAAGTAGGGGTGAGGTACAGCGTTGGGGAAAAAGGGGCCAGGGAAAACAGACGCAGAGATGAGAAAACAACACACCAGAAAACCTAGCTGTCTACTGATCTCCTGCTCCTGTGTGGTTGAGGGAAGAGAAACATCTTCAAGGAGGAGAGGGCCTCTCCCTTTTTTGTTGAATCCAGTGATTCCATTAGTAAGTCAGAGCGTCCATGTGACTGAAGAACGTGAGGCGGAGAGAGGGCAGGTGAGCGTTTGAGAGCTGTGTCCAGCTCTTCCCCAGGTAACTGGGAGTAGTTGGGAACTGGTTGATAGCACTAACCAGGGCAGGAAGTATGCTGCCAACAGGCTTTGTGTCAATGTGGTCCTGAGCAGGTGGTAACAGACTGGGGGCCACTTGTCAGGAGTACCAGGCTGGAGTTGGCCTGGTCCTGAATGTTAAAGGCTGGTCCAGAGGTCTTTATTTTTTCCAGAACTTGTTAGGATCTTAGACTGAGACGATAGATAGCCCTTTTATTCAAAGGTGACCAGAAATAAAATATGTTAATTCTCTTTCCATCTTTCTTTCCTGTTCTCCTTCATACATTTCCCCTCCTTAAATGGTGAATCATACACCTTCAATTAGTTTAAAATTTCTCTAACTTTTAGTCTCCCAATACGATTAGACCTGCTAAGAGTAACTAGTGTTTCCTATCTGAGAAAATAAAGGGATTATAGCAATAACTGCTGTCAGCATTTTTCTCATTTAAACAAATAAAGCTGACAAATGATAAAGCTCTGTGCTGCTCCCTTATGTTTAGACATGCGGAGCAATTACTCATCTGCTGCCAGCATCAGTCTATCTACAGCTAAACCAGCCCACAGCGTAGACAGCTGATTAGCATACCCGCACCACAGTCATATTTTTATATTCAGTAAGACTACTCCATAACAAAGGCTGATAGTTGTAATTTTCACAGTTAACTTAAAGGGGTGGACTTTTCTGTTTATTAGAGTTAGGCGAGTTATCAGGTGCAGTGCTGCTCATTTTTATGAGATGACATTTATTTGATTATTTATTTATTTATTTATTTATTCATTTTTATTTGCCTGGGGTATTTGCTTCCCTGTAGCATTTTCTGTGAGTAAGTTAGCGGCTGTCTGTGGCAAAGTAGAAGACGCGGCTGGACGGCTGTCTGCGCATGCGCCGTTATTGGGTGGCCTTCAGTAGAGGGGAGACGGGAGCCGGGTTTCCTTAAGAAGAGCTACTTACTTTGGCTGTTCTTGCGTGGGTGTATGCTCTGTATATACAAGTGTATTTCGTACAAATCTATATGTACTATTATAGTATATATAGATTTGTACGAAATACACTTGTATATACTTGTGTGTGTATATATATATACATATATATACCAGGTCTGACAAGACCTGTACAAGATTTGTACAAAATACACTTGTATATACTTGTGTGTGTGTATATATATATATATATCAGGTCTGACAAGTTCATGGTCTCATCCTAGGGAAAGTGCTATATGCCTAATTGCTGAATGTCGCTATGGTCACCCTTGAAGTATCCACCTTGGGAAGCTGTGCACCAACACCAGTGCCTAGTCTACCATTTAAAGCAATTTTGGAACTCCTTCTGGGATGACCATCAGAACTGCTGTCATAGGGCACACAAAAACACACAACAACACTAATGAACACCACTCAGCAAGACACGGCCACACATTGACAGACACGGCTATGAGATACTGATGTACCAAGGCTATGAAACTTTACTGAGTTTGCACGTGCTACCAATGTAAGTGCGCAGTGACAAGTCCACAAACTTAATTGTGAGACCTTACGTGACCACAACTGGTCATTTCAGGCACTGGCATCAGTGTATAGGTTTCCAAGGGGAGTGCTTCAAAGGTGACCTTGGTGATAATTCAGCAAATTCAAGGATGAGTTTGTGAACGTGTTAAACCTCATATATCCATAGATATCTATATACTGCATATATAATGTGTGTATATGTATGTAGATACGTGTGCGTATGTACATATCACTAGAGAAGTGAAGATTTGCGTAATTTTCAATAAATTATTCATTGTATTCATTAGTTATTTCATATATATACAGAAGGGAAGAGTGTAGTCGATACAAAGTATTAGTGATTTTCCAAAGATTATTCAGGTTTGATAAAACTGAAGCCCTCATGTCAGAGAAAGAAGCCCTAATTCAGAGCAATAATGTACCTTTTGTGGGATGGTAACGTCACTTGTGACCTTTTAGAGAAGCCTGCCACCCTAACATGGCTGGTAGGAGGATAACACTCTGCTTGGGAGTGTCTGTACTCAGTTGCTTCACCAATTCCATGGAGAGACTCTGTTGGTAACTGAGGCTTCCTAATCTTTTTTTTTTTTTTTTAATTAAGTCATAAACACACAGATCAGGTATACATTAATGCATTTATGGAGTACAATGTGCTGATTTTATATACAATTTGGAATGCTTACATCAAACTAGTTAATCTATCCTTTACCTCATTTACTTAATTATTTTGTTAAGACATTTATACTCTATACTTAGTGCTTCGTAGTCTTGACATCATGACTTTGGGGTTTTCCTCCCACCTGGAGTTAGTCTGAAGGAGGGATTGCAGAATCTGCTCACAAGAAGCAAGTGAGATCAGTTATGATCTCATGGGGCGGGAGGGTGGGGGGAGCGGGGTGCCCTGGCCAACTGTTCTTGCTTTACCAAGCACGACATGTGCCTTGGTCTCTGTAATCATGATTTCTAGGTGGGGTCTTGCTGACCCTACAGGGATTGCCCTCCCGGCCTAGGGCTGGCTAATTCTTAGATGTCCCAAACAGCTGGCTGGGGAGCTTGCTTTTCATATGCAAACCAATCAGTCCAGAGCCCACAGCCCTAACCCACCTCCTCTGTGAAGCTCTCACACTCCACATCACTAAAGACAGACTCCGTGCCCACTTTGCTGATTGTTTTCTTTGCTGTGCAGAAGCTTTGTAGCTTGTGTAATTCCCTTTGTCCATTCTTGTTTTGGTTGCCTGTGCTTTTGAGGTCTTTAAAAAAAAGTTTGCTTAGACCAGTGTCCTAGAATTTCCCCAATGTTTTCTTCTAGTGGTTTTATAGTTTTAGGTCTTCAATTCATTCTGATTTAATTTTGTATGTAGTAAGAGGTAAGGATCTAGTTTCTTCTCCTGCATGTGGATATTCAACTTTCCCAGCACCATTTACTGTCTTTCTATCAGTGTATGTTCTTGGTGCCTTTGCTGAAAAGGCGTTACCTGTAAATGCGTGGGTTTATTTCAAAGTTCTCAGTTCTACTCAATTAATCTAAGAGTCTGTTTTTATGCCAGTCCCATACTGTTTTGCTTTCTATGGTTTTTGGGAATGTGTTTTGAAGTTGGTAATATGATGGATTCAGCTTGATTCTTTTTGCTCAGGATGGCTTTGGCTATTGGAGGTCTTCTGTGATTCTATCCCGATTTTAGGACTGTGTTTTCCATTTCTATGAATTATGTCCTAGGTATTTTGATAGATTTTAAGTCAATCTGTAATTGTTCCAAGTAGTATTGTATGTATTCTGCAGCGGTTGGCTGAAAGGCTTGACCACATTTGAGTTATTGTCAAAGCATCTTTGGTGAGACCAAGAAAGTAGAGTGGGTGTGCTCTGCCTTATTGGCCTGCTTCCTCCCTGTGTGCGCCGATTTGGTGGATGAGGCCCATCATCCACCATTAGCTTCAAAGAGAAAAATATAAATCAAGCCTTCTTGTCCAGAGCCTGCCTCCTTATTTTTGTCTATTCAGCTTTATAATATAGATCTTTTCTGCCATGACAAACATTAAAAAAAAAAAACAAAACTTACTATTTCCCCTTTCCCTGATACTCTGCCCTCTTCTCTTTGCCTGTCAACACTTCTTTCCCCTTGTTTTGTCCTCCACTCTCTATTTTATTTAAGTGTGACAAAACAAACAAAAAATTGCAGCAGTAGCAATATCATCACCTGTAAGGTGTCTTTTTTATTTAATGTAGGAGACAGCTTTTAGGACTTTTAATCTCTGACAGGGAAAACACGGTATTTTTGCACTTTACAGAAAAAGGGGAAGCGTGAATTATCAGCTGTCATCAAGATGATTTTCTGTATGTGGGTTCCTCCTATAAATATAGAAAGTACGCCTCAAGTTATGCTGGGTGATTTATGCCCCATACTCTCTCATCACACACATGTATCATTGATTGGGTGGAAGGGAACATTTCCCCAACCCGACTAATCCTACACCCTCATTCTTGTTCTTTAACACATTGACTTCCACATTACAATTTTTTCCCCCCTGGGGTGGTGGTGTTTTATTACAAAAACAGAATAAAGATTTTAAAAATAATTTTTAATGTTATTGGCTATTTTTTATTATTTACTGTGCCCGCTGGGAGCAGGGCAACAGGAGGTGAGGAGGACAGGCTGATTTCCATGGAAACAACAGGCAGTGGTTTCATAGTTGAGGTCCTGGGCTCATAACTGGCATGAGTTAAATACAACTCATGGTGCAGTTAATGTGTTAAATCCTGTCCCTGTGAAGTAATCATGTTTGACTTCCTCCACCGAGAGTCCTGGGCCCATTTTGGTTCTACTGTTACTCTCTCCTATATTTTGCCTTTCTTTCCTTTTTGAGACAGAGTTTCACTCTGTCACCTTGGGTAGAGTATCATGGCATCATAGTTCACAGCAACCTCAAATTCTTGGGCTGAACAGATCCCCTTGTCTCAGCCTCCCAAGTAGCTGGGACTACAGGTGCCTGCCATGACACACAGCTATTTTTACAGAGTCTCACTCTGGCTCCGGCTGCTCTCCAACTCCTGAGCTCAAGCAATCCACCTGCCTCAGCTTCCCAGAGTGCCACCGTGCCTGGTCCCTCTTTTGAACATAAAGGAAAAACATAGTTAAGTATTTAATTTTTTCTCTTTAAATGTTCCATATGCTACTCTCATTTCCATATGTAAGATTAAGTACCTAAAAACATAGAGACAGAATCAAGTGGTTAAGAGGCTCCTGAATGCATTGCTGGTTTGGGTGTAGGACAGGGGTGTCCAACCTGCATCCCTGTGAGGACATTTTTTCTTATCCATAGAAAGTGCACATGGACCTTTTTTGGTTGCTAATCAGTTTGCATTAGTGTTTGTGTATTTAGTATTAACTACATGACTCAGGCAACTCTTATTCTTCCAATATGAGGCAGAGGAAAAAACAAAAAGGTTGGACATCCCTGTGTAGAGAGCAAGAAAACTGGAGAGGTCATTTCATTAGATTAGAGTATTATAATCGCCAAAAGTAAGATAAAGAAGTTTCATTTGCCACCTTCTGTTTATGAACTCTCTGTGGACAGATAGCTGAGCTTGTCTGTGTCACAGTTCTCATGTCTGTGAGGTGGGCCTGC